>BJCO01464951.1:0-30723 GCA_018326465.1 Flaveria floridana | reverse complement strand
AGGTGAACCGTACCACCACCACCATCAAATCGAGGACTACCATCGCAAAGACCATCATCACAGTGATTCAAGGAAAACAACCACCACCATTACCGCCATCTGTAACCACCCCCTTACACAACCGTCGTCTTACCACCGGCATTAAACCCGTTGAACATCCACCACCATAGTCACCATCACCACCGCCATCAATGGCCATCACCATCACAACCAATAACAGTTTTCACCACGATAGCCATCAACCACAACCCACTCTCACTGCCGCCTTACCTCAATAGAACCACCACCACCTTTGCGACGATGCTCTACACCACCATCATTATTATTATGACCTACAAGTCAGACGAAGAAGGGGGAGGGGTGAGGTCGCGACTTCATCGGCTAAGAACAACTACATCATCATGGAAATCATCATATAACACCACCACTACTGCGATTCAGGCAAAACCACCACCACCGACAGATTCAATAAGACGGAGGTAGTCGGTTTAGGTGGTTTAACTCGGCCACACTCATCGGCACCGCCGTGTGTGGCCGGAAGCCTGCCGACATTGGAGGGGGGATGCGACTGCCTCTTCTTTCTCTCTCTAGGGCGTGTTTGGGATTGCTTCTGAAAAACAACTTATTGACTTATTGACTTTTTCAATAAGTTAATAAGTTAGTATGGAGTGACTTATTAACTTATTTCCCTTACAACCATCACATTACCAAACATTATAAAATGACTTTTTAACTTTTTAAAAGTTAATAAGTTAAAAAGTAAGTAAAAAAGCACTCCCAAACACCCACCTAAACTCTTTAAAACCCTAAAATATGGAAAAACGGGATTTATGTATGGGGCTGAATGAATGAATGTTGTAGCACGCCAGTTGGCATCGTGTTCTAAACAGCCCCGCCTAACTGTTTTAACTTTTTATTTTTGATGGTGTTAAATACTAAAAGTTATAAATATTCAATAATATTCATTTTATCGTTATTGAACTAATTCGATAATTAAACGAATCAAAATACGTTTACATATTGTATTTAATTTGTTAAACCATTTTAAGTGTTTCCGTGTGTCAAACATCATGTTATGACTTTAAAATTAATAATATAGGTATTTAAATGTTTAGTTAAGGTTTTAGCTTAGAATTATTGAATTGGGCTTTAAATAAACTTGAATCTCTTATTGGGTCATATTGAGTCTTGCACATTCGGTTTGGGCTTTTGTTATAACGTTTAAATGCTTTTCGAGTATATTAAATTTTAGGGTTGTCACATGGCCGGTATATCATCTATCATACCCCAACTAGTAGTGAAAACACGAGGATGCGACGGACAATATCGTCATAACACATTGGGAGTCTAAGAGAATTTCTACTGGAATTCTTCGTGAATGGATCATGACGTCACCCGACACAAAAGAACAAGTGTCAAGAACAATCAATACCGTAACGTTATTCCATAAATGCACAAATAATTTAGAAATTCCAAACCAGAACAAACAATACAAGATCAATCCAAACCATTTACAAATTCAACAGCAAGATATTGTCCAAAATTAATGTTCCAATATCTAATACTCTTGAATGAGCGGTCTCGTCTAAAGTCCACTGTCCAAGTACCTAAGCGTCATTACCTAATAAGACATGCTCTAAAAAGTCAGCATACGTTAGTGAGTTCACAGGTTTAAAAGTATAAACAGTTTGTCATGTAAAACATGTACATAAGGTTGTATGTGAGTAAGAGTACATGGCAACCATAGATATCTACACAAGTTTACGATCCATCCAAGTCTGATTAACCAGATTATATTCACCCAAGGGCACACACAGGCCAAGTCAGTCTCAATTAGCATACCGACGATAGGGGTGGTGGTGTCAACCCGTTAATACTAACAATACATCTCCATGATAGTCGAGCACAAGCACAAGTGCACACTCATGTATGAACATCTCGACTCAACCCATAACCCGAACCACATACAATGTTCCAAAATAATCTTTAAGATACGGCATAGTCCAAATCAATGAGCAAGCTTTTCCCCCAAGTAATATGTATTAAAAAGGGGCCATGAAACTCACCCCAAAATAACACACTCTAAATCCCACAATACACAAAGCAAGCACTAAAATTACAAATGACAAAAGGAATACTAAAGAACAAAATAACCAATATGGGTGTAATCTTTGAAGCCCAGTCCTTATTGCTCATCAAGGTTATTATTTTATAAAAACATGATTAACTAATAGCACATGCCTAATGTTGGATTTAAACATTAAATCTCACCATATTTAGGGTTTTAGTTGCCACTTTATATTAATTTATTAACGCCCTTCAATTAACATCTATTAGTCCATATTCATTGAATAATATACATTATTCACTTATTATTTTAAGAAGTCATTTACCCGATTTTAAATACAAATCTTGTCTTTATTTGATTATTTAGTTTTAAATCCTTATTTTTAAGTTTATAAAAATATTTCTGCATGTAGAGCTGATTGCGCACCAGTTTTGCATAAGTTGTTTGGAGGTCAAAACGGTAATGAAACGTTGTGTAATAGGTATCGTTTGAAAGATAAGAATTTAAACAAAACTCCAGAAAAAGAATCATATTCATTGGATAAAATAAAAGAAAGATATGACTCGATGAACACAGACCAACCTACTACCCAAATTCGTCAGTTTTGACCTTTAGTTTTGTTTGCCACATTTGAAAGACCAACCAATGTCGAAACGACACGAGACTACTTGGGTCAGTTAGAGGAATCAATGAAATTGTTTTGTAAGGCCCCGTTTGCGGGCACCTCATAGTTGGTCATTCATAGCACTAAATATACATAATATTATACATTTCATTAAATATCACAGCAGAAGTCATTAACAAAAGTCATTCATTTTATTAATAATTACTGTTGTTATGCAATACAATACTGTTCAACTACAAAAGAAACTTTCACTAATTGCATTACAAAACAACAATAATAATATGCGTGAATGGATGCCAGTATTGCCCTGCCAAGTAGCCTCTCTGCGTGCCATCCTCAGCAACTTTTACCTACCAACTAAAAATGCATAAAAGTCAGCGTTGTTGAGTGAGTTCTAGTTTTATAAGTATCAAAATACTTTACACGTTTCATACATAAAAATACTCTTTTCCATAAAACACTTTCTTTACTTTCACGCATGTTCATTCTTTATCACACGTGTTCGTTCATTTCATACTTTATCATTCGTTATCACACGTGTTCGTTTGTTTCATACTTTATCATTCGTTATCACTCGTTTTGTACTTTCTCCTTATCTTTCATTATTGCTAGTTTCGTACTTTCTGATTCATACTTCATTACCTTGCTCGTTTCGTACTGATTCTAGATCCTGTCAGGTTTTTCCCCCATCGCGGTCTGAACTGCCATTCTGAGCACAAAGCTCCTTTACTAATTGGCACGAAGCTCGTGGCCCAAAGCCACCATTCTAGGAAGAAACCCCTGTTTCTAACTGGCACAAAGCCGTATCATATCTTGGCACAAAGCCCGGGGTCGAATGACAAGGATCCCGTTTCGTACTACGGGTTCAGTCACCTAGAGTGTTTCCCCCTGTGTGTGTACCCACATGGGTTAAAATCGCATGTTATAAAACACACAGTTGAGCTATCAACTCACAAAGAGTTATAATCCTCCTTTACATATGCTTACAAGCCTTTTCTTTCTTTCATTACATTTCACTTTTCCTCTTTGTTATCTTTCTCTTCATTTTGTTATACTTTACGTTCATTCACACATTCATCATACTACGTAAAGTAGTAACATAATACTTAACGTATATTATATTACAATATAAATACGTTTTGAAAACTAATAAAAGATAACATCTTATACACATATGCATATCATATATTCATCATAACATCATGCATATACTATTCATAATCCTTACTTATTCATGCTTAGAATAGTCCAAAACAGCCCACAAGTCAAACTAGGGTCAAACACTAACATTTTGGTTTTTCCTAAAAATTCAAAAAAATTTCTAAGTGTTGGGAGCATGGACACTATTTGGGTGCATCAGGACTGCTTGGGCATTTTTCAACTATGCAGGCCCATCAGTCTACACTTAACCATTTTAACACTTAGACGCATGAGCCTTTTGGGCGCATGGGCACTATTTGGGCGCATGACCCTATACTTAGGCGTTTCAGCCAAAACTCAGGCGCATGAACTACTGTTCAGATGCATGAACTTACACTTAGAAATTCTAAGGCAAATCTAGGCGCATGAGCTACTGTTTGGGCGTATTATCTCATACTTAGACTTTTAAGCCTATTTTTCAGGCGTATGGGCCCTGTTTGGGCGTATGAACACCCTTTCATATGTTTCTAACATATTTTTCAGTCCCATTCACTATCCCAACATGTTCTTAACTTATTTTTACCCTTCTAAGCATCAATATAACGTAGACAATAATAAAGCACTAACATTCATATATTTATGCATACGGGTATCATACATAGAAATTATAAAATACTTTTACATGCATTTTCACCCCTAGAGAAGTTTAAAAACATCTAAAACCTGGGTCTAGAAACTCACCTTAGCTGCTTTAACCTCAAACTCTCATATTTGAACTTTTTTAGGAGCTCTAACGCCAAAAACATGTCAAGAACACACACCCAAACACATGCATACATATAGGAACATGTAGAAATCAGTCTCACGGTTGAAAACCCATAAAACCGAACCAAAAACATGAAAAACACTTACCAATTTGCGAATTCAGCTTTGTTCTCTCTCTAAAACCGAAGCTTTGCTGCTTTCTCGCTCTAACACATCGAACAGTGGGTGTAGCAGGTGGTATGGGCGGCCATACCACCTTTTTAAACAAAATAATAAAAGATTTTACTGTTAACACTTTGCACCCCTCTACTTTGGCTTCTTTTTCTTTCTTACAAAATATATTTCTTTTATTTCTCATTTCTTTTCTTTCTTTATTTTGACAAAATTTTCCGGGTGTACAAGTCCACCCCCCTTAAAAAGGTTTCATCTCGAAACATGTCACTCTTCGAATAACTATGGGTAATGATGTCTCATCTCTTCTTTAGTCTCCCACGTAGACTTCGAACCCTTTCGGTGTTTTCACTGCACACGCACCAGTGGAACCACTTTATTCCTCAACCTCTTTTCCTTTCAATCAATGATTGCCACTGGTTGCTCTATGTAATTGAGCCGTTCATCCACTTTGATATCATTCAGTGGTACAATCATATCTTCATCAGCTAAGCACTTTCTCAGATGAGATACATGGAATGTCAGTTGGGTTCCATATAACTCGTCTGGCAACTCTAACCGATAGGCCACCTCTCCTACTCGTGCGATGATTTAGAAAGGTCCTATATACCTCGGGCTCAGCTTACCTCGCTTTCGGAACCGGATGATTCCTTTCCAAGGTGAGACCTTCAACATAACTCGGTCGCCCACCTTGAATTCGATCGGTCTACGCCTCTTGTCGGTGTACGACTTTTGTCTATCTTTCGATGCTTTCATGAAAGCCTTGATCTTCTCTAACTTCTCAGTCGTACCCTCGATCACCTCAAGGCTTCCCAGCTCTTTCTGGCTTATGTCACCCCAACACACGGGCGTCCTACACCTCCTATCGTATAGCATCTCATAAGGTGGCATACCAATACTGGCATGATAACTGTTTTTGTATGAGAATTCAGCTAATGGTAAGTGATCATCCCAACTTCCTCCAAAATCGATCACGCATGCTCGAAGCATATCCTCGAGCGTCTGGATCGTTCTCTTAGACTGACCGTCCGTTTGAGGATGATAAGTTGTGCTAATGTGTAGCCTCATCCCCATCGTATCATGGAATCTCTTCCAAAACATGGATGTAAACTGAGTATCGCGATCAGACACAATAGACACCAGCACACCATGACGAGCTACAATCTCTTTAATGAACAGATCTGCCAATATCTCGAAAGAATACGTGTCACGGATCGGTAGGAAGTGAGCACTCTTCGTTAGTCGATCAACAATCACCTATATCGTATCGCACCCCCTCATCGTACGTGGTAGCTTAGTAATAAAGTCCATGGTGATGTGCTCCCACTTCCACTCAGGTATATCCAATGGTTAGATCTTCCCGTATGGCTTCTGATGTTCTGCCTTCACTTGCAAACAAGTAAGGCACTTGCTCATGTACTCTACTACGTCGCACTTTATACCCGGCCACCAATAGTCTTTCTTCATATCCTGATACACATTTGTGGCACCGGGATGAATCGAGTATCAAGTCTTATAAGCTTCATCCATAATTCGTCCCCATAGATCGCCATAACAAGGGATGCATATCCGTCCATTTCGGGTCCTAACACCGAGAGTGTTTTCTCCCAACTCCGTGACTAAACCTACCATCCTTTCAGAGTTAAGTCGATCCTCCTTCAACTCCTCATCTTGAAAGTCTTTCACTTGGGTCATCACATCAGCGGTCATAACCAACTGATAAGCTTTCACCCGAATCAGCTCGGGCATGCCTTTTCGACTAAGGGCATCGGCCACGATATTGGCCTCTCACAGTCATAATCTTTGTTGAGCTCTAACCATCTCCTCTGCCTTATGCTGAGATCTTTTTGCTCGAAGAAATACTTCAAGCTCTTGTAATCCGTGAAGATTGTGCACTTCGTCCCGTACAGGTAGTGCCTCCAAATGTTCAACGTGAAAACCATAGCCGCTAATTCCAAATCATGGGTGGGATAATTGACTTCTTGGGTTTTCAGCTGTTAGGATGCATAGGCTATTACCCTTCCACGTTGCATTAACATGCAACCTAATCCCGAATAAGAAGCATTCGATTATACCACTAAGTCCTCACTCCCTGTGGGTAATATTAAAACAGGAGCGTGAGTTAATCTCGTCTTCAACTCCTCGAAAGTATCCTCCTGTTTCCGACTCCATTCAAACTTCACATCCTTGCGAGTCAACTTAGTCAAAAGTGAGGCTATCTTAGAAAAGTCCTGGATGAACCTCCTGTAATAACCCGCCAAACCCAATAAGCTACGGATCTCGGATGGCGTCCTTGGAGGCTTCCATTGCATCACCGCCTCAACCTTTTCCAGGTCCACCATAATCCCTTTAGCATTCACCACGTGACCCAGAAATTGAACTTCGCGCAACCAGAAATCACACTTAGAGAATTTAGCATACAACTTTTCTCTTCTAAGTGTCTCCAACACCTCGCGTATGTGGTCGGCATGTTCTTCCTCACTTCTCGAATAAATCAGGATATCATCAATAAACACGATCATTGATTTATCTAACATAGGCCGACACACTCAGTTCATCAAGTCCATAAAAGTAGTTGGCGCGTTAGTCAAACCGAAAGACATAACAAGAAACTCATAGTGTCTATAACGTATGCGAAAAGCTGTCTTAGGAATGTCTCGCTCCTTCACCTTCAGCTGATGGTAACTACCTCGAGAACCAACTGGCACCTTGGAGCTGGTCAAAGAAGTCATCAATCCTCGGTAGCAGATACCGATTCTTTACTGTCAGCTTATTCAGCTCTCGGTAGTCGATGCACATCTGCATACTACCATCTTTCTTCTTAACAAATAAGACCGGAGCACCCCATGGAGAGATACTCGGTCGAATGAACCCCTTATCCATCAACTCCTACAGTTGAGCCATTAGTTCCTTCATCTCGGTAGGAGCTAATCGATACGGTGCTTTGGTAACGGATTGAGCACCGGGTATTAGATCAATCTGAAACTCAATCTCCCGATCAGGTGGCACGTGGCAAGTCTTCTAGGAACACGTCTGGAAAATCGCACACCACTAGTACTTCAGACAGTAGTGGTACTAACGCGTCCACATCTTTCACATAGGCTAGATAGGCACTACATCCTCGCCTTATATACTTTCCTGTCACCGCCATCGAAATCACCTTTGGAACCATAGTGACATGATCACCGTAGACCGTCACCGAACTTCCATCGGGGCGCAACTAATCAAATCATCTTCTTACGACACATGATGTTTTCCTCATAGGTTGCTAACTAATCCATCCCTAGTACTACATCGAATACGCCTAAGGGCATCACATGTAATTCAGCCGAAAACCTATGACGTTCTAGTTCTATAACACAGTCATCTATCATATTAGTAATCCTAGTGGACTTACCAATAGCAGTTTCTACGTTGAATGGCTTATCAATATTCTTACTACTAACAGGCAACTTAGCACTGAAAGTAGCAGAAATGAAACTCCTACTAGCACCAGAATCAAATAACACAGAGGCATAAGTTTGGTTTACTAGAAACATACCTGACACGACATCAGGATCCTCCCTGGCCTCCTCTCGTGTCATCATGAAGGCTCTAGTTGTTGCCCTATGTCCTCCTTCCTCTGGCTTCTTCTTAGCCCCAGAACTCTCAGCCCTCGGCTTCTTGCAGTCCCTACTCACATGGCCTTCCTCTGCGCAGTTATAACACCGTATAAGTCCACATACCTTCGCCATATGACCGTGCTTCCCACACTTGAAGCACACATTCATTCCCCACTTGCACTCACCAACATGTTCCCTTCAACATTTACCATACTTCTTTATTCCAGAACTTGATGACCCCACTCTACGGTCATCCACCTTCGTCCTCTTGTTGTTTGGAATGAAACCGCCACGTCCAAACTTCTTCCTGTTCTAGTTTCTATCAACACCTCCTGCTTTCTTCACCTCAACCACTATCACTTCTCTCTCATTATACAACCTCCCAGCCAAATCCACTGCCAACATGAAAGTGCTTGGTCGGGCAGTAATCAAGTGTCGGCAAACATCGGCTGGCAATCCTTGAATGTACTTCTTGATCTTCTTTGATACCAGCATCACTTGATCATGTACTAGCCTTGTCATCTCATTAAACTTAGTAGTATACTGCTGGCATGTCATGGTTCCCGCTTCCAGCTGCAGGAACTCCCTCTCAATCTTGTTTATTCCCTATGAGGACAGTATTTCTCAATCACCAGCTTCTTCAACTCTGACCACCTTATCCTGCTGATGGCCCTGCTACCCTCAGCCTGGACAATATTGTTCCAGCAACTTAAGGCCGCAAATGAGTGGGTAGCAAACTTCACCTTCTGGTCCTTTCGGCACTCACTGATATCGAGCACCGCCTCTATTTCTCTCACCCATCAGTGAGCAGCAGCAGCACTGCCATTCCTATCAAAAGTCGGGGGCTTACATCTCTAGAATGCCCCATAGTTACATCCTCGTGCAGTTTCCTGCACCGCATCCTCCTCCTCTTCTTCACTCGAGACAATCGTCTCGGTCTCTGATCGTTCCCTCTCTTCTCTTCCGGTACTCCTTCTTCTCTCTTTCTTCTCGTCCTCCCTTACAGCTTTGATCACTTCAGTAACTACAGATGGCAGAATCGTCTGCTTGACTTGATGCACCTCCTCTACTACTGCCTCTTGTACCGAGGCCCTTAGATTTGCACTCTCATCCCCACCTTCCTGGTGGTGCATCTCGGGCTCTTCACGGGCCTTCTCAGTAGTCCTAGCCTGTTCCTAGTGACATGCGGTTCAGCACCACATCCTCCCTGTGCTCCACCCCTAGAGACCTTAGATGATCTACCTCCACCCATTCTCTAATCACTATAAGATTCAAACACTAATATGGTCATTCAAGGAATAGCTCAGTTTATGTTAAGTGTAGTAAGTCCCTAATTATAGTGGCCAGTTATGATTAGTCACTTACTTTACTCTTCACACCCTAAGCATTTCCTATCCTGACTACATCAGTATCTAAATCTACTATGAGCACATAATCAACTAGCACATGCACATAACTCAAATTAACTTCGAAAAAGAAGTACCTAATGACACGTAGCTACTCGAGCTGGCATCCCTTTCCTTTAGTCCCATTCTCAGTTTTAGATTAGGTTTTGAAAATATTTACCCAATTCACTTAAACTTTGGCTCTGATACCAACTTATAAGGCCCCGTTCCCGGGCACCTCACAATTTGTCATTCATAGCACTAAATATACATAATATTATACATTTCAAAAAATATCACAGCGGAAGTCATTAACAAAAACCGTTCATTTTATTAATAACTACTGTTGTAATACAATACAACACTGTTCAACTATAAAAGAAACTTTCACTGATTGCATTACAAAACAATAATAATATGCGTGAATGGATGTCAATCTTGCCCTGCCAAGTAGCTTTTCTGCATGCCATCCTCAGCAACTTTCACCTGCCAACTAAAAATGCATAAAAGTCAACGTTGCTGAGCGAGTTCTAGTTTTATAAGTATCAAAATACTTTATACGTTTCATACATAAAAATACTCTTTTCCATAAAACACTTTCTTTACTTTCACACATCTTCATTCATTATCACACGTGTTTGTTCATTTCATACTTTATCATTCGTTATCACACGTGTTTGTTCGTTTCATACTTTATCATTCGTTATCACTCGTTTTGTATTATCTCCTTATCTTTCGTTATCGCTCGTTTCGTACACTCTCATTCATACTTCATTACTTTGCTCGTTTCGTACTGACTCTAGATCCTATCAGGTTTTTCCCCCATCGCGGTCCAAAACCGCAATTCTGAGCACAAAGCTCCTTTACTAATTGGCACGAAGCCCGTGGCCTGAACCCACCATTCTAGGCACAAAGCCGTGTTTCTAACTGGCACAAATCCGTATCATATCTTGGCACAAACCCTGGGTCGAATGACAAGGATCCCGTTTCATACAACGGGTTAAGTCACCTAGACTGTTTCCCCCTGTGTGTGTACCCTCATGGGTTAAAATCGCACGTTATAAAACACACAGTTGAGCTATCAACTCACAAAGAGTTATAATCCTCCTTTACATCTACTTACAATCCTTTTCTTTCTTTCATTACATTTCAATTTTGCTCTTTGTTATCTTTCTCTTCATTACGTTATACTTTACGTTCATTCACATATTCATCATACTACGTAAAGTAATAACATAATACTTAACGTATATGATATTACAATATAAATATGTTTTGAAAACTAATAAAAGATAACATCTCATACACATATGCATATCATACATTCATCATAACATCATGCATATACTATTCATAACCCTTACTTATTCATGCTTAGAATAGTCCAAACCAGCCCACAAGTCAAACTAGGGTCAAACCCTAACATTCAGGTTTTTCCTCAAAATTCAGAAAAATTTTCTAAGTGTTGGGCGCATGGACACTATTTAGGCGCGTCAGGACTGCTTGGGCGTTTTTTAACTATGCAGGCGCATCAGCCTACACTTAACCATTTTAACACTTAGACGCATAAGCCTTTTGGGCGCATGGTCACTATTTGGGTGCATGACCCTATACTTAGGCGTTTCAGCCAAAACTCAGGCGCATGAACTTACACTTAGAAATGCTAAGGCAAATCTAGGCGCATGAGCTACTGTTTAGGCGCATTATCTCATACTTAGACTTCTAAGCCTATTTTTTCGGCGCATGGGCCCTGTTTGGGGGCATGAACACCCTTTCATATGTTTCTAACATATTTTTCAGTCCCATTCACTATCCCAACATGTTCTTAACTTATTTTTACCCTTCTAAGCATCAATATTACTTAGACAATCATAAAACACTAACATTCATACATTTATGCATACGGGTATCATACATAGAAATTATAAAATACTTTTACATGCATTTTCAGCCCCAAAGAAGTTTAAGAACATGTAAAACTGGGGTCTAGAAAGTCACCTTAGCTGCTTCAACCTCAAACTCTCAGATTTGAACTTTTTAAGGAGCTCTAACACCTAAAACATGTCAAGAACACACACCCGAACACATGCATACACATAGGAACATGTAGAAATTAGTCTCATTATTGAAACCCATAAAACCAAACCATAAACATGAAGAACACTTACCAATTTGCGTAACACCCAGATATTTTAAGAAGTTGTAAAAAGAAGAATAAAAGTGGAAATGCAATTTAACCCAAGTTGAGGGGTTAAATGTGTCAAAAGTACAAAATAATATATTATATTTTGTACAAAAGGAGTATGGCCGCCCATACACCTTGCACATCACCTTTTTGCATTCGGTTTTAGAGAGAAGAAGATCAGAATTCGAGTTTTTGGAAGAAGAAGAACAAGAAGGCTGAATTCAAGGTAAGAATTCAAAGTCTTAAGCGTTCTTGTTGGGTTTCAGTCTCGGGTTTGTGCTTATACATGTTTGTGTATTTGGGTTGTGTGTTTTGGTGGGTTTTAGGTGTTTGAACTCCTTTTGCATTTGGATTTGAAGAAGCCTTGCCTGAAAGTTGTTAAAGGTGAGTTCTAGAACCCCATTTTCACATGTTTTAACTGATTTTGGGGCTGGAAATACATGTATAAACAATTTTATAAAATGGATATTTATACCCGTATGAATCTATATGTGTGTAAAGTACACTCCTGTTGTCTGCTAATCAATATGCGGGTAGGGTATGAATTGGGATGATTTATGGCTATGAAGGTGTTATTGATGTGTTTTTTATGCTTAGAATGTAAGAACTAAGCTTAGGATCTGTTAGAATTGATTTGGGCTTGAATTATGATTCTGTTAGTTACAAGTAGTTGTTCATGCGTCTGAAGTAGTACCCATACGCCCAACTACCAAAATGACTAAGTATGCCCAAATGCCCAAAATCCATGCGCCTAAATAGTGTCCGAACGCCTAAGTGCCCAGGCCCCTAAGTCAGGCCCATGCGCCTGCATAGTGCTCATGGACCAAGAGTTTGCCCAGAATGGTAAAGTGTTGGGTCATGCGCCCAAAGTGTCCCATGCGCCTAAGTGTTCATGCGCCCGTATAGTGTTCATGCGCCCGCATAGTGGCCATGCGCCTGTATAGTGCCCATGCGCCCAGAACACTTGGAATTATTTCTGAATTTTAAGGAAAAACAGAATTTGAGGGTTTGACCCTAGCTTGACTTGCAAGCTGTTTTGGACTATTCTAAGCATGAATAAGTCAGAGTTTATGAATAGTATATGCATGATAATATGATTAATATGTGACATGCATATGTATATGAATTGTTATCTTTTATTAGTTTTCAAAACATATTTCTATAGTAGTATAATATACGTTAAGTATTGTGTTATTACTTTACGTAGTAGGACGAATGAGTGAATGAATGTAAAGTATAATACAATGAAAAGAAGGATAACAGAGATGAAAAATGAAACGTAACGATAGAAAGAAAAGGCTTTCAAGTGAAAGAAAGAATGATTACAACTCTTAAGAGTTGATAGCTCAACTGTGTGTTATAACGTGCGATTTTAACCCATTAGGGTTCACACACAGGGGAGTCAGTCTAGGTGACTAAACCCATAGTACGAAACGATATCCTTGTCATTCGATCCCGGGCTTTGTGCCAGATAGAAATGCGGCTTCGTTCCCGAAATGGTGGTTTCGGACCACGGGCATTATGCCAACAGTAACGGGGCTTTGTGCCTAGAAATGTGGCTTCAGGCCACGGGCTTCGTGCCAATTAGTAAAGGAGCTTTGTGCTCGGAATGGCGGTTTCGGACCGCGATGGGGGAAAAGCCTGACAGGATCTAGAATTAGTACAAAATGAGCGAGACGATAACGTATGAAACGAACGAAAGGATAAAGTATGAAAAGAACGTTAGCGAAAGATAATAATAAGGTACGAAACGGGATTCTCGTCATTCGACCTCAGAAATCGTGGTTGCGTGCCATGAGGAGGGTAAAGCTTGACAGGATCTGGATAGAAGTGAAAGATAATAAATAATGCACGAAAAGTACGGTAAGTACGAAATATGCGATATGTACGAAACAAACGATGAAGGAAGATAATAAATATTACCTTGTTGTACGTATGATGTGTGATCATGTGCGATAGTAAAGAAAATATTTTAACGAGCGAAAGGTAATCTATATTTTATAAAACTAGAACTAACTCAGCAACGCGGACTTTTATGTATTTTCTAGTTGGTAAAGGTGATTGTTGCTGAGGATGGCACGGGGCAGCTATTTGGCATTTTTTAGATGGCATCCATTTGTATAACAATGATGTTTTTGTGATATATGCAATTATGATATTTTGTAACAATTACTAAATTGTATTATTTTACAAAAGCTGTCACCAATATATGAAATGGTTTTAAGATATTCCACTGCAATGTTTTAAATAAATGTATATCGTATGACTTATATGCGATGAATGACCAACTGTGAGGTGCCCGGGAACGGGGCCTTACAATTTGCGAATTCAGCTTCTTTCTCTCTCTAAAACCGAAGCTTTGCTGCTTTCTCTCTCTAACACATCGAGGAGTGGGTGTAGCAGGTGGTGTGGGCGGCCATACCACCTTTTAAACTAAAAAGTAATAGATTTTACCCTTTTACACTTTGCACCCCTCCACTTTGGCTTCTTTTTCTTTCTTACAAAATATATTTCTTTTATTTCTCATTTCTTTTCTTTCTTTATTTTGACAAAATTTTCTGGGTGTTACATGTTTCTAAAATAAGAATTAGACACATTTGGGCTTAATATGATCGAGTTATGTCCTGTAAAAAATGTCCCCCTTTTCTGACACGAAGCTATCCAGGTTCTTAATGTTGTGCATTTGCATCCCAAACCTTAATAGTTGACCATTATTGACCCGAGATCCTAAAGAACGTATATTACATGAATTAACTGACACAACCTTGTATTGGACACTTAGATTATCACAAATTTTCAGTCCCAAAACATTTAGTTTAAATTTTAATCTTCCGGCTCACATTGTTAGTTAATTGGTACATAGTTCTAATTTCCCAATGTGTCTGTCGATTCAAGAAGCATGATTAATGTTTTCAAAAGCATTCTATAAGTCCAATATGTCCATTATGGTTAGGTCAAACAAGTTTACAACCCAATTTTGATAGATTCAACAATATACAAAAATTGAGAGTTAAGGTTTTACAAGTTAGAAAGTTCAACACCCGGAAACACCTAGATCTTTACGATCCGACATACAAAACAAATAATAAAAGAATATAAGAGGATGATTTTATGGTTAGATGATGAATATCATCAATAACATGATCCAATGGAAATTAAATCATCAACGAAATGGCTTTTCTTACCAATAATGCATAGAAGACCAATGTTTTAACAAGATGAGTGCTTGAACAACAAAAATTGATCAAGAATAAGGAAGTGATGATGATTCATGATGAAGATGATGACGAACAAGAGAAAAACATGATGGCGGCTAGCATTTTCTCTAGAGCGAAAACTTTGAGCAAAATGATAAATAAATGAAAGAATGAGAAAACAAGGGGAACTCCCCCCCCCTATATAAGGATTCGGCCAAGGGGGGCCATGGGTGGGCATCCCGGGCCCGTTGCTTGTCTCGTCCAATTCCGTCTTGTCCCGATTCAGGCGTCGTCCAATTTTGCGTTTTTAAATTCTTTTAGTTAATACAATTCTAACGGACTATTATATGCTATATAAATTATTTAATTTATATATTTTTAAATTAAATTATGTCTATTTATGTTGGGTCAAGTAAGGTTGGTGCAACCAAAACAACACTTAGAACAATTTTGGTACAACTGACAAAGACTTCCGAGGCAAAGCTGCACTTCAGAAGATTAATAAAGAAGAACTTTCGAGGAAGGAACTCTATCTTCCAAGGACAAAGTGAATCCATCTTCCAAAGACAAACACTTAGAAGACTTCAAGGCAAAAGACTTCGGAAGCATAAAGCCTTGAAGACCAGCACAAATCTCAAAAGAAGTAGACTCTTCCGAACTATAAATGGCTTGGGAAGAACTTGTTCTTCCGAAGCCAGTTTACCTTTGGAAGAACCTACTATGAACCAGTGGATATAAGTATGGCCCTTCTGACAAGCCTTGCAATCTCTGATATACTGCATGGTGCTTTCCCATGCCCATGTAGTTGGTCGTACTTTATTCCACTGTTCATTCTTTATCAGTTAGTACAGTTACCATGTTTAGTTGGTAGAAAAAAGGTAAGTCATGGACATGTCATGACTACCTAATCTCGGGTAATATTTTATCTAAGATACCTAATGTCTAGCAATGTAGTATTTGTTTAGATGTAAGTTCCAGCTAGTTTTCAGAGTATAACCAGCTGTAGATAATTGTATATATAGTTTTTCATTGTAACTCATTTACATAGGCTTGTAAGAGTCTTGTACACCTTGAGTTTAGAAGTAATATATACAAGTATCTTGAAAACTATTTCTTGTGTGTTGTTTACTTAGTATATTATTATCAACTTAGTTTGAGATTCTTCATTCATCAAGAGTGAAACTTAGCGAGTTTGAGAGATAATATTGTGTTGATAGGAACAATATCAATCCTGTAATTGGTATCAGAGCATCCAAGCTCTTGATTGTGAGATCTAACCATCCCAAATCACCCTTTCTTCTTCAAACTCACTCACTCTACCCAATCGCCCTCAATCAAAGTTATTCTGAGACTGAGATCGGAACCATGACTAAGGCTCCTATTATCACCCCTGATAATTTCAGACGTTGGTGTCAATGTATTGAAGGATTCATTAAGTATCAAGATGCCCGGATATGGAAATTTGTCACTCATGGTCCTTATAAACCAAAAGTGGCTTCCTCAACTAGTGATGGTACTATGATAGAGAAGAAAATTAAAGACTACTCAGATGAAGACTTCAAGAAGATGGATATCGATAGCAAAGCAATGACTGTATTGCTCACTGCCATACCAAACTCTATAATGGCAGGCTTTGAGCATTGTACTACAGGCAAAGAACTCTTTGATACTTTGACATTGATATACTCTGGTTCTTCATAATCCAAAGTGTCCAAGAAGGATGTACTGAAGAAGAAGTTTGAAAACTTCACTTATATTGCTGGTGAGACGCCAACAATACTTCAGATACATGGACCTAATTGCATCTCTTTAGTCTATGGGTGTGACTCTCTTGAAGAGGGACATACTCAGAAAATTCATGAGTGCACTTCCTAATAAGTGGACTTTCTATTATGTCTCTATCAAGAGAACTAAAAACTTGAACACACTCACCATGATTGAACTATATGGGATCCTTGATGGATAACATATGAAGATAGAGACTCAGAAATTCCATCAGATGAATAGTAGCTCAAACCTTTCTATCAGTAATGCCCTACATGTTACTGAAGGGTCAAGAACTCCCCAACCCCAGATGTACCTGAACAATAATCAATAGCCATCTTGCTCCTCTCGGCCCTACATCATATTTCATAAGACACCCAGGTCTCAACAAGTTCAACAAAGTCCTTTTCAGGATAGTTGTGCTTTCAACTCAGGAAATGATCACTCTAGTGATTTTCAATTTTGCTTTGATGATTTAGAGTGTCTGAGTTCAGACGAGGTTGAATACATGGACATTGTCCAACAAACGGCTCTTTTAACCTACAAAGCAAACAAGTTCTCTGAAAGAACTGGAAGGCAGTTTCCCCAGAACCTAATTAACAGTAAGTTTGGGTTTGTAAGTCAAAAGAAAAATGTTACAACTGTAACCAACTTGGCCACTTTGCAAGGGAATGCAAAGCTCCAAGATCTAATCCTGGAGCTGCTCAAGCCTCTTAACATCATGCTACCCCAAAGACTGCAACCAAACAAACTGAGTAGCAAACTACAGCTGGTGCTCAGGAAGTTGACTGGAGCTTCATGGTGCAAGATGTAACTCCTACTCAAGCTCTCATGGCCGGAACAGATGATATTCAGGTATATGAACATCTCTGCACTCCTGCCTGTATATCTAAGGTTAAAATATATCACGACTACAACATAGAAATCAAATATGATATTGAGTCTTTAAATATACTAAAATATGATTTCAAGAGAGCAAAATCTGACTATAAACTTAAAATTGATGAGTTAGAGAAAACTATTTCCCCTTTAAAGCATGAACACTCAAACTACAGGACTCAATAAAAGATTTGATTTCTAAGTTGATTAAGGCTCAAGCCCAGCTAGTAATAGCTGAAGCTAAAGCAGAAAAGTATGATATTCAAGAGCATAACTTCAACACTATTATTGCATCATCCACCCACTCAAAGGTGTGCTATCATAAAAAGAGTGGATTGGGAACCAACGAAATTGCTACACTACACTCTTATATGTCTATTAGACAACCAAGGTGTGGAACTAATAAGCAGTAGGTTCCAACTGCTGATCCACTCTCCTTTGAGAAGAAGAATGATGTAATAATATAGACCACCACAGTGAAGGATAAAATAGAAAACCTAATCCACATAGCTGAAGATGAACCTCTGACCACCAAAGATAAGAGGAACAAGATCAAAGCAGCTAAGAAATCTGCTAAGAAGGTGGTTGAGTCCAAGATGAAGATAGACCCTAGACAAAAGGGTGTGTTCATTTCAGCTGGATTCTAGGTGGCTAGAAACTCTGATTCAGGAAAGGAGTGTAGTACCAATACTCCTATCCAGCTGAAGAATCAGAAGTTGAAGGGAAAGGTTATTGAAGAAGATAAGAACTGCAAGAAACAACAGCCTTCATGCCCAACCAAAGTTAACATTGAATGCATATTGCATGGACTGCATAATCACATGGCAAAAGATTGCTACTACAATCCTGCAAGCACACATTATGCAAATAATGTTAAAAAAGAAGGAATCAAGGAAGGTTTCACATTTGGACCCCATCACATGGTTCAAATGTTAAAGAAAGGAAAGCTTGTTTCCGAAGCCATTTTGCTTTTGGAAGAAATTTATTCTTCCAAAAGGAAAATAGCTTCGGAAGATAAGCCTAAGACCAAGCAAAGAAATAAAAGGAATCCTTTGAAATCTTCCAAGAAAAAGATTGATTTGGAAGAAAAAGTGGTGATAACTTCTTCCTAGAAAAGAGAAGCCTCGGAAGACAGTAATGCTACTCAAGCCTCTCCAGGCTGATCTACACTGATCAACCATAGAATGTAATAGAAAATGAGACAAGATGCTGCAGCCCAAATCTCTTCTTCCCAAACCATAGTTGAAACCCCATGCTTACATTTTGGTTTAATTATGTCATTAACATTGGAAGAGCCCAAGACCAATAAGGCATGGACTTCCAATAGTAACTAATCATTTCACCTTATGTGTAGGGACTTCCACATGACAAAAATGGAAATATTTGGATTGTAGATAGTGGATGCTCCAGGCACATGACAAGGAACAAATCTCTTCTTCAACAATTTCAACATTTTGATGGAGGTCCTGTTTAATTTGGAGGTGAAGCCGGAGGATATATTTCTGGTAGAGGTAATGTATCCTATGGTAAGTTAAAAGTTGACAAAGTTCACTTTGTCAAAAGCTTGAACTCTCTTGAGTGTTTCTCAATTCTGTGATCAAAAGCACCAGATGCTTTTCACAGAACATGAGTGTATTATCCTCAAAACTGGGATATCAATTCCTCAGGAGTTGGTGCTTCTCAGATCTCCCAGGAAAAGGGATATGTACAAGGTGGATATGAACAATGCTTCCCCTTTGAGAGAAGTATCATGCTTTCTTTCCAAATCAAATGTTGATGAATCAACTCTTTAGCATAAAAGAATGTGTCATGTTAATATTAAAACCATGAATAAACTAGTGAAAAATAACTTGGTACATGGAGTGCCTAAAAAGATGTTTTTCTATAGAGATAACTGTATTGCTTGTATTAAAGGAAAACAACATAAGACAATCCACAAATCCAAAGAAGTTAATTCTATCACCACTCCATTACACTTGTTGCATATGGATCTTTTTGGTCCCATAAGTATAATGAACATTTGAAGGAAATCATATTACCTTGTGATAGTTGATGTTACAAGATTCACATGGGTATTCTTTTTAAGAACTAAAAATGAAACTGCTGAAACATTAAAATATTTTATTCTTAAAATAGAAAATCGAATTGATCTCAAGGTAAAAGCCATAAGAAGTTATCAAGGGACTGAGTTAAAGAATCATATTCTTGACTCATTTTATAACTCAAAAGGGATTACCAGACAATATAGTGCACCTAGAACTCCTTAACAGAATGGTGTTGCTGAGAGGATGAATAGGATACTTATTAAGGCTGCAAGAACTATGTTAGCTGATTCAAAGCTACCTCTAACTTTCTGGGCAGAGGCAAACAGCACTGCATGCTACATGTAGAACAGAGTTCTTGTTGTTAAGCCCTATAGAAAAACCCCTTATGAGCTATGGAACAAGAGGCCATTATTCATTGGCTTTCTAAGGTCCTTTGGCAGTAGGTGTACCATACTTAACACAAAAGACAATTTAGCAAAATTTGCTGAAAAGTAAGTTGATGCTATCTTTGTTGGATACTCTTCAAGCTCTAAAGCTTATAGAGTATACAACATTAAAAATCAACAATTTGAGGAATCATCCAACATTGTTATAAATGAGCACACTCGTTATGTTAAGGGGAATGGCCCTGGCCATATTTTTGACTTATAATTGTTTCCCAACTATTCTAAACCATCTTGTGAGAATGTTTTAGCTGGAATAGGAACTTAAAATAACTTCTCTGATGATCAACTGTTTGAGTAACCCAGATCTATTCCAATTTCTCCAAGAATACATGAAGAACAGGCTCCAAACACTTCAAGTCCTGAAAGCTTGAATATCACAGGAAATGGTGGAGCTTCAACAAGTTGTCAGTTAGTAGAGCCTCAAAATTCAATGGCTGACAACTTAAACACTCAACACCAAGTTGATGAAGATAGTTATATGGAGGAACAGGCAACTGTTAATACTGCATCATAGCAAAACAAAAATTAATGGTGTCACTCATTCATTCAATCAGTCCTCATTGAATGAGTGTGAGACATCAACTGGAATTAATGTTCATAATCCTAAGCAGAATCTTTCAAACTTGGAACTATCTATACAATTAGATTTGATTCCAGACTCAGGATTTACAACAATCATCCAGCTAAAAACATCATTGGAGATGTCTCAGAAGGTGTGAAAACTTGAAAACAAACTCATAATAAGAATGTCTGTCTGTACTCATACTTTCTCTCCCAGATAGAACCCAAGAAGGTGGATGAAGCTCTCAAGGACAATAGTTGGGTTAAAGCAATACAAGAGGAGTTGCTTCAGTTCAAGAGATAAAATGTGTGGAACTATGTCCACTGCCACCTTGTCAAGTCCCTATTGGCACAAAGTGGGTATTCAGAAACAAAAAGGATGATAGAGGATTGATTATCGAGAACAAGGCAAGACTAGTAGTTCAAGGATATACACTAAAAGAAGGAATTGATTACATTGATGTCTTTGCACCTGTTGCAAGACATGAGGTAGTAAGAATCTTTCCTGCTTATGCTGCATCCAAACACTTTATAGTTTACCAGCTTGATATCAACTGTGCTTTCTATATGGGGATATAGACAGAGAAGTCTATGTGTGCCAACTTCTAGGATATGAAGACCCACAGCATCCTAACTACGTGTGCAAATTGGATAATGCTCTCTATGGGCTACACCAGCACCAAGGTTGTGGTATGAGAACTTGTCCCAGTATCTTCTGAAGAATGGTTACACCAGAGGTACCGTTAATAAGACTTTATTCATAAGGAAGACAAGAAAACACATTTTGCTAGTACAAGTCTATGTTGATGACATCATATTTGGTTCTTCAAATGACCAATTGTGTAAGGACTTTGAAAGCATTATGAAGAAGAAGTTTGAGATGAGTTCCATGGGAAAAATGGGCTTTTTCCTTGGAATTCAGGTGAAGCAGATGAAATATGGGTTCTTCATAAATCAATCTAAATATGTCAATGACATTTTAGAAAGATTTAAATTGAAGGATTATAAGCCAGCAAAGACACCTATACCCAGAAATCATAATCTTTGTCTTGACTTCAAGGGGGAAACTGATCAACATTAGTATAGGGCAATTATTGGATCTCTGATGCATCTCACAGCAAGTAGACCTGATATTATGTTTGAAACCTGCATTTATGCAAGATATCAGGCTGCGCCAAAAGTGTCTCACCTATTTGCTGCCAAGAGAATCATTTGATACCTCAAAGGAGCTCCCAAGCTGGGTCTCTGGTATCCTAGGAATCTAGATTTTAATCTCTATGGCTATACTAATAGTGACTATGGTGGCTACAACATCACTAAGAAATCAACATCAGGAGGATGTCAATTTCTTGGTGGAAGGATAATCTCCTGGCAATACAAGAAGCAATCTTGTGTTTTAACATCAACTGTTGAAGCTGAATACATTGCTGCTGCTAGTTGATGTGCTCAGCTGCTGTGAATTCAAATCAGATGTTATGGCTTCAATTTCATGAAGACTCCTATTCATATTGACAACAAGAGTGCCATTTCCATTACAGAAAATCCGGTCAATCCCTCAAAGACAAAGCACATTGACTTCAAGTACCATTTTATTAGATATATTCATGAGAAAAACTAAGCAAACTAATCAAAGTTGACTCAAATGAACAATATGTTGATTTGCTCATAAAAGCATTTAATGAACAAATATTTAAATATCTGATTACAGCTATTAGGATGATTAACATTGACTAACTTATCTCCTATGAAAAACCTTTTAATATGTGTTTTGTCTATGTTATACAATCTAAGCCCGGTTACAAAAGGTATTTCTTCCAAAATTTGCTAAGTATGAGTTCTTCCAAGAAACTTTCCCTCGGAAGATATCTTTCTGTGTCTTCCGAAGGAAACTTTTCTAAACTTGTATTATCTTCGGAAAAGTTTTAAGCCTCGGAAGAACATTCAAAGTGTTATCAAATCTATTTCTGAAATAATAAAACTTTTCATTCAGAAAACCTTCTTACTCTTGGAAGTAAGATTATCTTACCTTCGGAATTAAGTTTAGCTTCGGAAGATATTACACTTAGAATACTCATACTCTCGGAAGAAAAGGCATTACTGTGTAACGTAAATCTTTAGGCCCCACTCTGTAAAAAGGTAAAGATTTTCTTAATGATGTCGGAATATTTAAATGACTTATCCTTACCGCCCCTGTCGAATCATAACCCAAGCTGTCCTTTCACCTTATCCATCCGTCATTTTACCCTGTTTAAATACTTTTGACTTGTTTCCTTAATCTTTTTACCCATTTACAACCCCTAAGTGTTCTTCATCTTCACTCTCACTCTCACTCTCTCAATTTACCTTACCCTTCCCTAACTTTTCCACAATGGCTCTAAACCCTCAACATAACCAAATCGTACTCCTTGACTCTTCAAAGGATGTCGACTTCTCTGAAATCATCCAGTTTTTGATCCAGTCCACCTATTACACAGCTCTCACTGTTTACTCCAACCATATGGCCAAATTTTGGACAAATGGTCAGATTGACACCCCGAACGGAGTTAGGGTTATCAGGTCAAGGATCTGTGGCCAAGATTTGGTCATATCTGAACATATCATCCGAGAGCACTTAGAGCTTCATGATGAGGGATCTCCTACTGAATTTCCCAAAAGTGATTTGGAAGACACATATGCTCAAATGGGATATGGTGGAGATGTAAGCAGGTCCACAGTCTACAAGTTCAACTTCTCCTACAACTGGAAGTTCCTGCTTCACATTATTTTCCATTGTCTATCTGTCACACCCCAACCTTAACGGCGGAAACATTGAGATGTGAGGATTAAGATTGTTCAATGTCGCACGATGCTATTTTATAGTGTAAATAAGATTAAATTACAAGGTTCAAAATGTAAGAATTCAGACAAAAATAAACAAAGCATTACATAAGATTCTAAAAGTAAAAGATTTCTCTTTATTAAATCTAGGTCTAATCCTAGGTGATTTTAATACTTCACCGATCAGTCAAACAAGCGGGGGCATTTCCTGAAACATGTTAGAAAATAAGATCAACATATGAAATGTTGGTGAGTTCCCATAAGTTTATACATACATAAATAAAACTTTAAGATTAGCAATTCAAATCATAAGTTATGAGACATGCAGAATATATTGATAGAGCTACGATACAATCAAACCTTGACAAAGATATATGCACAATAAGATATACGATTAGCTAAGTGTACTTGGTTCCCGTGATGAACAAGAATACGTCATCAGGAGCCGGCAATAACCTCGTCTTCACCAAGTATGCTTGTCAGGCCCATAGATCTATGACGTCGCTAGGCTAGCAATAGTTAATGATTGTCATATAAGAGTGCCTATCACATAATATTCACATAAGTCTCAAGTAACCATGATAAAAGCATGAAAATTGAATTGCATGTGCATTACAAGTCTTTAAACGATTTTACAAGGGTACTTTTATAAGTTTAACAGGTTTCATCCCAAAATGTGTGAAATAATATAAAAGGGGAATATGAGAAACTCACATGATAATATGATGTGCTCTAATACAGAAATAGGTACCACCGGTTTTGCCTTACTGTTAATCTAAAAATGGCGTCTTAACTTAGAATAACAATGATTTTAAAGACTAAAAAATAGTCATCAACTAGGGTTCTTACAAGAATTTGGAATCCAACAAACTAGATTTTTATAATATTATGATTGACTTATAACTTGAAAATAAATGAATTCAAGAATAATAAAAGAATATTAAATTGATGAAAAATTATATAAAGTTAAAATATTCAAGATGTGAAAGTAAATAAATTCCCTTTTACTTCTAATTATCTTGATCAAAATAATTAATTGAATAATTAATCATTTATTTAAATAATTTGTAAAAGTGATAATTTAAAATGATAAATTAAATGGGGGTGGGGGTGTTTCACATATTTATAGTTTTGGTCCCTGGGGTTTTATGTTTGATTATTTTATGTCAAACTTTTAAGTTTTATTACATTTTACAAATTATAAAGTTTACAAATTTATAAGTTTGTTATCTAATTATTTGTTTAAATCCTATAATTAAGAATATTACTTAACCTTACAAAATTTTGTTTATTAATAACCAAACTAATTATAAAATTTTAAACAAATAACACTAAGATTACACACTATAAAAGATATCAAAGTTATCAAAAACACGAAACAAACCCCCATAGATTCATTATTGACGTAAAATAATACTTCCAAGAGTAACGAGAATTAACAATTAATTAATGGACACACGAAATGTCACACTATCAAACAAATTTGGGGGATGGGATCAGATTCCCTATGATTTAGGATGCCTAGTTCATGGATTGGTAAATGGCCTACGGTTTAACTATTCAAGATTTAGGATGCCTAGTTCATGGATTGGTAAATGGCCTACGGTTTAACTATTCAAGATTTATGCTGAACAACCTCCGAGGAAACATTCAAAGGGAGACATTCTACATGTATCCCTGATTTATTCAGCATATAATCAACTGTGAGCTAGATCAGGATAAGCTTGTCTGGGCAACTATTCTTCTTATCCCTCATATGAGGTTGGGCATCGTCAAGACTTTGAAGAGAGAGTCCACCAACTTCACCAGAAGACATACTGCACTTCTTCCAGGTATGATTGAGCCAATGGTCCTGGTGACATCCATGTACATCCCACAGGTGATGAACCCATACTAGCAATAACCACTTCAATGCCAACTCTTCCATCCCATTCTATCAAATATACATATCATATACGCTCCAAGCAAACTCTTGTTCAATCTTCTCTGATTGAACAAGCCCCACTGTTCAATCCAAAAAGACTAGAGTGGAAGAATGGGCCCCCACTCAGTCTGGGGTCCAATCATCCTTCTCACTTGACCTCGATATGGGTATTAAGTCTCCTCAGTCTCAATCCCATGAGCCCCAAACCCAAACTGAAAGCCCTCAGGTTGAGTCACTATACTCCCCTGAGCAACCAAAAAAGGATAGCTAAATCATAGGTTCTATGCCTCTAGATATTAATCAAGGTCCCGAGTCATTAGGCATAACCTCCATATCCTATACTGACCTACTTACAACACCCATCTAAAGATCAACTAAGCCTAGATAAACCTCTGACTTCTAGCCCCCATCAGAAAAGCCAAACCGAGGTGAGTCCCATTGATATGGAGGGGACTCATGTAGATTCAGCTGGCATTACTGAGAGTGTCTCATTGGACTCTCAGGACAGTGGTAACATCTCTAAGACTGAATCTGCGACAACTTTGCCTGTTGATGACTCTGAAAGAGACATCACCTCGCAGAGGAAACCAGGATGCCAAGAAACCACATCTGGTAGTGAAGATGAACATACATGGTATGTTATCTCATCTCCCCGTGATTTTTCTAAAGAAGATGAGGGAAGTATGCAACTCATCATAAGAGACCTACTTTCTAAAGTCTCAAACCTTAAATCAAAGGTTAAGACTTTAAAGGATAGGTCTGCTACTCAGCAACTTGAGATTGAATATCTTAAGACTCAACTAGCTAAGACACATATTGAGAGATTTATTAGGCATGTACCAGTTCAAGTCTCTCTGACTTCTTCCTCTATCTCATCAAGCTCTTAAGATGATGCTACAAAAAAGGGAGAATGTTCAGAGTGAAACACATGTTGAGCAAAGCTTAGCTCTTTCAACACTCACTTCAGAATATCCTGCTCAACAAGCAACTGTTTTCCTCGAGCCACCTTCTATCACTCTTCAAGTGGACCCAAAGATGCTCATGGATCTTAACAGATTCTTAACTAAGTTTCTAATGAGCTCTTCACTTGACCAACCAAGTCCAGATGTTGTTATGGCATACTTTGGAATTGAAGAACTTCAAAGGTTAAATACACCACCTACCACTGAGGAAGGAGTTGGTCAACCTAAGATCCACATTGAACCTGAGATTAATTTCGTAGGGGATATAGAAACTGATAGCCCAGTAACTGAATCACTTGGGACAGGTAGTGCAATCCCACTAACTTCCAAAGCTGGAGTCCAAGCTGCGGAAGGGCTATCTTCTTTGTCTGATGATCTAATTATCACAGAGGCAATTCTTGAACTAGCATCTGAGGTAAATAGTGAAGAATTTCTCAAAATTCCTCTTACTCAAACACCTTCATCACCAAAAGTTCAAATCACTACTCACCAACCTGAATCCTCTGCACCAGAATCTCCAAAGGCTCAAGCTTTTAAAGACATCAAAGGTAAAAGGAAGATGACTACGGAAGAACTGTTAAAGGAGGAAAGGATGGAGAAACTCAAATAAAAAGGTAGACTCACTACTGGAAAGCTATTAGCTACAAGTAGCAAAGCAGCTGAGGCAGCCTAGGAGGCTATCAACAACAAGAAAAGGGTGGAGATTATTGAAAAACTTGTCAATCTTGGAGTAGAAAATGAAGATGTGCTTCTCTTACCACTTGAGGAGTTGGTGGAGTTAGAAAAGGCAACCCTGCTGCAAAAAGAACAAGAGGAAGTAGCAAGGTTGGCCTTAGAAGAGAAAGAGAAACGAAAGAAAGAGGAAGCTGAGCAACAACTGAGAAATAGAAGAACAACTTTCTTATGTTCTAGGGGATACTCTGTTAAAGAACTAACTCCTCATGACAATGACACGATCTTATGGCTTTTCCACAAAGAACAAGATCAAATGGATAAGGAGAGGAAAAAGGCGGCCAGGGAAAAGCTTAGGGAAAAGAAGAAAAAGGAAGAAAAAGCACAACTTGTATCGGCCAAGAAAATAGGAGATAAAGCATGGATCAAAGCATATCTCAGAGCCCATGGCTTCTCTGGTAGACAAGTTGGCCCCATGTCTGAGAAGACCCTGCAGCGACATGTCAGTAACATCAAGGCTGACATTCGTTCAGGAAGAAGGAAGGAGGTTTACCCAAGCTCTCAGAGGACAACACCCAAACTTGCACCTCAACCTCATCCCCAACCTAAACCTGAGACAACACCCTTTCCCTTCCTAATAAAACTGAACCAACCACTAAACCCTACACCCTTGAACCTACACCACCAGCCATACCCTCATCCTCACCTATTGCTTCATAACAGCCACCTCCACTACCCATTCTAAGACCCAAAACACTTCCCAGAACTCAACACTCTTCTACCCAACAATCAACCACCCACTCATCACCCAAGCTACCCTCTAAGTCAAGTAAACCTCAAGCCTTGAAGAAATACAAGGAAATCAAGAAAAGACTCATTAATTGTACTACTCTGAGCAAGATCTCTCGTGAAGAAGAGTCTATCAAATTAACATTCATTGATGGATCTTACAGTTCCCTCACAAGAGAGGAATTTCTTGATTTGCCTAGGGGAACTCTGGACCAGCCACTTCAGCTCTTGGCAACTAACTCTGATTTACTCAATGAAGATAGAAGAAGCTGAGAAGAAGACTGATGACTCTTTTAGACACTAGGAAGAGGAACAAGCTTCCAAATCAACCCACATTCCTCGGAAGAGAATTGTCCAATAAAGGTTCGAAGACTCTTCTCATAACTTTGTTGTGGAAAAAGAGAATGGTGCAGTCAACAAACTGAACACTTCATCTCTGCTACACTCAAGCAAATTTGATATTGTTGAGTTAGCATAGAAGCCATTCTCCAATCCATCTAACTCTTAAATAGCTGCTCACATTTGGAATCATCTAAGCAGCCTTCACCTTGCTGAGTTGATCATAAGAACTAGGATTGAAGAAGAGCTGAAACAAAGAGAGCAGGTAGAAAAGGAAGGGTCAATCAATGGAAAGACTTTCCTACAAATGGTTAAAGGCCCTAACTTGGAACCTACAGTTAGATGGGAGTATGACTATAACTCCCATCAACTAACTCACTTCCAAGGGCCACAACAAAGGGTACATGTTATCCAAGTAACAGACTAGATCTTATCTACAAAGGATTTGCACCAACTTCTCAGCACCACCTATGGAAAGAACAAAGAGACAGATAAATACTTACTTTCTCTAGTGCTGGAAGTTTTTAGAATTAGAAGACAGTGATTTTTGGTAGCATCAGCCTAGGGGGAGTTTGTTGGGTCAAGTAAGGCTGGTGCAACCAAAACAACACTTAGATTTGGTACAACTGAGAAAGACTTCCGAAGGCAAAGTTACACTTCTGAAGATTAATAAAGAAGAACTTCCGAAGAAGGAACTCTGTCTTCTGAAGACAAAGTGAAGCCATCTTCCAAAGACAAACACTTGGAAGACTTCAACGCAAAAGACTTCCGAAGCATAAAGCCTTGAAGACCAGCACAAGTATCGAAAGAAGTAGACTCTTCCGAAGTATAAGTGGCTTCGAAAGAACTTGTTCTTCCGAAGCTAGTTTACCTTCGGAAGAACCTACTATGAACTAGTGGATATAAGTATGGCCCTTCTGACAAGCCGCTACAATCTCTGATATACTGCATGGTGTTGGGTTTGTTGGACACATTATCAAAGTACTTTTACCATTTAAACTTAAAAACACAGCGGAATAAAACCTTAATATCATGTCTTAAAATCTGAAAATTAAGGCACATAACTTAATATCAAAAAACCCAAGAACATAGGATCATATATATGTGTATGAACTAGCTAACAAGGAGAAACAACAACCAAAATAACACCCATGATGCTACCTTTCAGGGACACCTCAAAAACATGAGAAATGAGGAAGATGATGATGTTCTTGAACGTCCAAAACACCAAAGAGAGGTGTCCTCAAGCTTGCATACCCACAAGTATCAAGCAAACATCTTCTTGCTAGGATTTGAACACCAAAAACGAACCAAAAGGAGCTGCAGAAAACACTTTTTTTCAGCTTGTTCTTCTTCAAGAATAGAGAGAAAATGGTCCTTGTGGTTCTTGCATGTATGAGAGAGAGAGTGAGAGGTTGAGTGTGTGACTATCAAGAGTTTCTTGTTCCAAGACAAACTTGAACCAAACCCCCATAAAGGGGCAGCCGAAAATGCCTTTCAAATTAAAAGGTTTTCCCCCCAATTTCATCAACATTTTATTTAACTAATCACTAGTATAAGTTATGTAATTAACTTTTTAATTATATAACGTATACACACTCTTATTACTTGATGTTATTTAACCAATTTAAATAACATTACAAATAATACCCATGAACAAAATATCCCTATACGTTGTTCCATCTCATATGCAACTTATTTAGAAAACCCATTTTCTAAATTGGTGTAATTTATTAATTGCATGATCATATCATCAATTAAATATTAATTGGTGTTTTCTAAGCTAGTTATTAGGTATGACCCGACTTTGTGAAGTCGCTGGATCGGTAAACATCCGAGCGTGTTCTTGATAGAAGGAGAAAAACCAAAAGATAAACAAAATACGAACAATAATCGAATGATTTCATTGATAAAATATTTTAAGCTCGTTACAACTTAAGAATCACAACCTTTGGCAAGGGGAGATCGAGCATGATCTCCCCTCTCATCCGGCAGCACCTAGGCCCCGGGCACAAACCCTCTCAAAACCCTTTCTCTCTACACATTGAAACTGGTATATATAGGCCTCGGCCCATATTAGATGCGATTGGGCCTATTCGTGCGACTGGACCCATTCGTGCGACTGGACCAAGCGTATGGTTCAATCGTACGACTGGACCATACGTATGGTTCAATCGTACGACTGGACCATTCTTATGGTTCAGTCTTACGAATGCCCCAATCGCATCTCTCAGTCGCACGATTGGTCCATTAGCCTGGCTCAGTCGTAGACTGAGTCTCATTCGCATATGCTCCTACGAATGACCCAGTTTCATGTGTTTACAACATATCAGGTGTAATACATTAAGCCTAGACTATTCGTCAAGCGACGGACACACTATATATGA
>BJCO01464949.1:0-14491 GCA_018326465.1 Flaveria floridana | reverse complement strand
ACACGCTTATATGAACATGTTATATAGGTTTATAGTTGTTAGACATAGTTCTGAATCATTAAAGGTTCAAAAATGTGTTTAACTAAGTATTCTGATTCAATGGCACGACTGGACCATGCGAATTGGACATTCGTACGACTGAACCAGGTGATTGAGTCAATCGCACGATTGACTCATAAGACTGACTCAGTCGTACGAATGAATCAATCGTATGACTCAGTCGCACGACTGAGCCAGTCGCTTGGCTCAGTCGTACGAATGCAAGCTGTAACCTATAAATACCACTTAATTCGTGGAAAAACAAAACACTTTGATAATTGACAACCCTAGCCATCCCAGTTCGCATAGATCGTCCCTTCCAAGTTTATAAAATGTTTCAGATCATTCCTACTTCATTCTTAACGTATTCTAATCGTTAGGTTTGATCCGATTAACGTTCTCCCTGATTGGATCGCCAATCAAATAGAATTATGTGCTATTTGATTCGGTTTCACATAGAATGAGTTAGTACTCCGTCCGTACACGGTCCTAACACAAAAGATAATGCAAATCCAATTGAGATATATACAAATATGGATATAGCTGGTTTATCTAAAGAAACACTATTAGTGATGGAGGCAATAGAGATAAAGACAAACAATTCAAAGCCAGAACAAGGGATTTTGGCAGAGAAATTCAAGTCAGCTATAAAGAAGGCACTAAAAGAACTTGAGCTGTATAAAGAGAAGCCAATGTTCAAAGTGAAAGAAGAACCAAAAGATGTTTTTGACTGAAGACCTATGCAAATCTTAGGGGGAGTATTGTTGAAGCCCTAGAAGATTAGTATAAATAGGATTATATGTATTTTGTAATAGTATAGGTACTTGTTTGTAAATATATGTTTCTTTTGTTTCTTTGATTAGTATAAATAGGATTATATGTATTTTGTGTAGGTAGACGGTTTAGATCTATCTCAATTGTACATTGTAATCTTTTTCAACTATTAATAGAAACTACTATGAATTTTTGCATCTGTTGATTACTTTGTTCATATAATTGATAATTGCTTAATTACAAACACAGAATCGATCCATTTGAACCTATCATTAGTGATGAGGAGTTACAGGGAGTCGATGAGATAGAGATTGAGGATGTAACTTCAAAGCACTATCCTTAGTATATAGATATTAATGGAGAGGCTATTCCAGATTCGGGTGAATCATTTGTAAGTGGAGCTTTTGACATGGTAGATGAGAAGGTCAAGGAGAAAGAAGCTGCAGAAAGTAAAGCTCAGTCTGATGATATTGATGTGGAACAAACGAAGGCGGACTGGGTTGCTTGTCTATCTGAGATGAAAAATCAGAGAAAGCCCCCTAAGCAGAATGCCTATACTAAGTTGTATAAAGTAAAAAGACATCAGAAAGTATTTGGTAAGATCATCAGTTGGGCCTATTTTGAGGATCTGAATGTTTATGCAGTAAAAAGGGAGAAAGGGATTAAGTACTATAAACATCCACATGACCTGAAGACTCTCCCTAGTTTTAAGCTGAATAGACTAGCATGCCTGAACCTGCTATATGCAAACCCGAGAAAAATGTTGGGATGGTTTGAAAAGGCATTGAAGAAGGAATACCACACAAGATGGGTAAACTTCAAACCTCAACAATCGAAGAGGTTTGTACATAAAACTAAAGTTGACCCTATTTCTGGAAGACAAAAGGTGGTGTTGATTGGAGTCCTCCGAGAACTATGTCTAAGATCCCATTAAGGGAAATGCCACAGGACTTCACGTCTCATTTCAAATGGTGGTATTATGATTGGAGGATGGGTGAAGCAGTTATTATGTGCTGAACCGAGATGGAAAGATTGAGATGATTAGGGTATTTGACCTGATGTGGTTTATCAACTTATCGGCAGACGATGTCTATACTCTAAAAAAGTGGCCACTATTCTATGATACACAAGATATTGTACAAGCTCTACAATTTCAACACGTGATCAGACTTTGTTTTGCATTTGAGATTCATGTTGGAGTCTCAAAAGAGGAGAAGTACAAGAAGTTTGAAGAGCATGTGAAGAATGTTAGACAATAGAGTAAACTAGGTCCAAGGGGGAGTTTGTTGATACATGATGTCCCTACTTTATTGTACTTAAACGTTTATGTCTTCCATTTCTTACATATACGTAATACAAGGGTATTATTGTAATATGATATTTGTTTGGATGTCTATTTACTATTGATTATATTGTATTCTTATAATGTTTATTATTACACACTTGACTGAACATTATATATAGGTTTGTAGTAGTTATTCGTAGTTCTGAGTTAAAAATGACTTGGAAGTGTGTTTGACTTAGTCTTGTGGTCATTCATGATAATGGACCATGCTTATGGACCAGTCGCACGACTGAACCAGGTGACTGGATCAGTCGCACGATTGAGTCATAAGACTGGTTCAGTCACTGGACTGAACCAGGTGACTGAATCAGTCGCATGACTGAGTCATAAGACTAGCTCAGTCGCACGGCTGAACCATTCGTAGAGTTCAGTCATGCGTATGAATCAATCGCTTGACTCAGTCACATGACTAAACCATGCTAATGTCTCAGTCGTACTACTGTACATTGAAACCTATAAATACCACGTAATTTGTGGAAAAACAATACACTTCGAATATTATTATACCCAAGCCGCCCAGAGATTCCTAGTTCGTCCACCCAACTTCATAGTTCATCCCTGATTGATTTCTACTCGTTCTTAACGTTGTTTAATCAATAGATCGATCAGGGTTTACATTCTCACTGATTGGATCACCAATCAAATAGGATTCCGTACTATTTGATTTGGTTTCACGTTGAATCAGCTAGTACTCCGTACGTACACGGTCCTAACAAATAGAATATGATGAAGTGTTTTCCCCTGTTGCCAAATTAGAAGCCATCAGACGTTATCTTGCTTACTCTAGGTCCATGAAATTTACTATGTACCAAATGGATGTAAAGTGTGGATTTCTTTATGCCAAAATCTCTGAAGAAGTCTATGTAAGTCAACCACAAGGGTTTGAAGACCTTGATTTTCCCCAAAGGATGTACAAGCTTGATAAAGCTTTGTATGGTCTACATCAAGCCCCATGAAAGTGGTATAAGATTATATCGTCTTTTCTTCTTGTACACGGGTATGAGAGAGGAAAGATTGATCAGGCTTTATTCAGAAAAAAAAGGACGAAATATTGCTACTCTAGATCTACATGGATGATATCATTTTTGGATCAACAAACAAACAACTTTGTAAGGATTTTAAAGATCTTATGCATTCCAAATTCTAGAAGCGTGTGTTGGGGGAGCTTACATTTTTCTTAGGGTTGCAAGTACAACAAACAACAGATGGAATCTTAAATAATCAATCAAAATATATGGAATCCTTGTTAAAGAAATTTCAATTTGCAGATTGTCAGTCTATCAGAACTTCTGTTGATACAATAATGAAGATAGGTCCAGACTCAGATTCCAAATCAGTGGATCAGACTCATTATCGATCAATGATCGAGTCACTTATATATCTAATAGCAAGTAGACCTGACATAATGTTTGGTATATGTATTTGTTCTAGATATCAAGCAGATCGGAAGAAGTCACATGTAAATGGTATCAAGAGGATACTTCCATATCTCAAGGGCATACCTGTACTTGGATTATAGTATTTAAAGAAAGGGGATTTGAACCTCTATGCCTATACAGACAGTGACTACTAGGGATGAAACTTCAATCGGAAGTCAACTTCTGGGGGGTTGTCAATTTCTTTGTCCAAGACTGGTCCCCTGGCACTGCAAGTAGAAGACAAACGTGTTTGTTTCAACAGTAGAGGCTGAGTATATAGCAGTATCAGCTTGTTGCTCTCAAGTTCTTTAGTTTCAAAACCAGATGCTTGATTATGGTTATAACTTCTTGCACGCACTAATTCATATTCATAACACAGCCGCCATGTTCATAATAAACAATCCAGTTCAGCAACTAAAAACCAAAAACATTGAAATTAGATATCACTTTTTAAGAGAGTATGCTGAAAAAGGGGTAATCAAGTTAATACAGGTCCACAAGGATAATCAACTAGCTGATTTGTTCACTAAGTCATTTGATCCTAGTCGGTTTGAATCCTTAATCCAATCAATTGGCATGATTAACCTTAAGTAAAAATCAAAAATTGCAAAAACATTCAAATATTATAAAAATACAAAACAAATTTGTTTTTAATTAAAGAAGAAATGTATTTCAAATTTGGAAAATGATATAATTACAGTCATTATATCATTCACGTTGCTTATTTAAAGATCTTAAAAGACTAACATGACTTAATAGATATATGGGTAGGATCATCTTGGAAGAGAAGATATACACTGTGATGAAACTAAAGCTCATATTTAACTATGAAGTCTTCATCTCAGAATATAAGTAAGTATTAGCTTATCCTAGTATGTATGTGTGTAGTAACCTAAACACACCAGGTAATGATGCCTTATAAATCTCATTCACCCACATCAATTTCTCCTCTATTTTGCTGAGCAAAGATCTGGAGAAACAGGCATATAGTGATGATGTCATGATCCAACAAGATTCCTAATATGAAAAGCATTCAACCTAGATGAACTGATAAAAAATACATTCCTTGTGAATGAACAAAAAGAATCCCAAAGAGGATCACCTTTCAAAGTGAAGTGCAAAAAGAATCTCAATATGGATCAAATAAATATGAGGATCAAAGTAAAAGAATCCCAATGAGGATCCCCCTTCCTCAAAAAAAAATATGAGTTCATAATTTAAATGACCTGGTCATGTAAGTTGTGAAAAAAGTTCTACCATGCATTCATACGGGTGGTTGATCTTACCATGCTTTTGAGTGTGAGATACATGTTGAATACTCAATTCACTCAAAACATGATAAAGATCACAAGCATCAAAATATTAACCAAGCATGAGTTTAAGAGGACAAACATACCTACAATCAATATGTTCATGATTATGTCTATTTTGATAACATTTACCTGCATTTGTGAAAGGTAAGATTCATATGATCCCAAGTAAGGTATATTTCCACTTCATGTACATATAAGTAAATCAGAAAATATACATAAATATTTTCCTTTTAGTATTCAAAAAGTTCAAAACCTTTAAAGTTTCTATCCTATATGGATATAAACTTTAGGGGGAGTAATTAAAATTTTATGAAAACACTCAAAAATATTTTAATTATTGTGTACAATTGTTGCATTTCTTGAAAACATAAAATCAAAAAATTGTATGTGTTGGTGTGGAAGTTATATCATAGTATCTCAGTGTATGCAGATATTTGGAAGCACAAAAGTCATATTTCAGTCAAATCTGAGAAATTTGTATCACACCGGGTATACAATTCAATCCAAGCAAGAATTGACAATCCAAATAATAGTCAAAACTTCATAAAGTCAAAGCAATATACACATCTTCATAAAAAGTCAAAGCAATAGACACATCTTCATAAAAGTGAAAACATCAGTGCAAAAACAGTCAACACTATCCACAGCAAAAACATTAATTTTTGACAAGTTAAAAATTTAATTTGGGCTAGAGTATTGGTCAATGCGGGTGAAGGTAACCCAGGAATATAACCAATGCGGATAATAGTTAACTGTGAGACAGTGTCTATAGTTTGGGGATGATGCTAACTCTCCTCAAGAACTTAAAGAAGATGACATCATGACCTTCTTTGCCAACCTTAGTTAAGAAGGGAGTTTAGAGGGAAAACAGATTGTCAAGGGGCTAGTTAACTTGCAGTGGAGATTCCTAATTAATCTATTCCAACATTGCCAGTCAGAGAGGAAGACTGGTTGGAATGACATCCCTATCATTACATTATCAGCTATTTGTGCCTTATGCACTAACAGACAATTCAATATGTCCACATATGTGTTCAATGGCATGGTCTCCAACATTCTGGAAGGAAGAAGACACATGTTCTTGATGTATCCACAAGTCATGCAATGCTTCATCATTAAAGCTTTTCCTAATCTTGTATTACAAGGCCATGTGATGGACATTCCTCACTACAGTGCAAAGTGTTACAAGTATATCAAGAAAAGAGATCCGAGGAACTTCTACACTGGAACTTTAATTCCTTTATTTCCATGGATGTTACAATAGATCAATGCCGAAGAAGTTCACGAAGAGGAAGCTAGGGAAGTTTTCATGATATTGAGGAACAAGCTCATGATGATGTTCCTGATGATATGCATGAGACTATTGAAGAAAAAACAGCTGCTCATGATCAACAAACTATTGAACAGCATGCTAAAGCTGCTGAAGGAGGACTAAGGCAAGTGTTAACATAGGTTGATGTAGGTGGTCATCTTCATATTGTACCTTCAATTCAAGAAGGTGATATACCATCTCCTTTCAGAGCATCACCTGTGCATTCTACTCCATTATCTCCTATGTATTCTCATAATGTATCTCCTATTCATTTTTCACCAGAGGCTGCTACTGCATCTATTAAATCTGGTGAATCTACCAGTTCATCATGAGTCTTAATCATCTTCGGATGAGGAGGATCATCATCCACAATTTCAAAGGCCTGTGAGACAAGTACACTTAGAGGTCGGTGCTTCAGAAAGCTTTGTAGAATCTGAAATTAACCGTCCTGATGCCATGGATGAAATGATTTCTGAGCTATTACTAAAAGTAGCAAGAATGGAGAAAATTTTGGATAGAAGGTCTGGCATCATAAGAGATAGACTTCTTCAGCTTGATGAGAAGGAGAAAGAATTAAAAGAGCTTAAAGCTAAATATCAATCTAATAAAGAAGAAAAAGAAAAAGAGATTGATAGAGTTAAAGCAACCCTAGAACAGGCCAAACAAGAAATCAGTGGACACTTGGATGCTGCAACCATTCAAACTCATACAATGGAAAAATAAGAGAACCTCCTTGATGTATGAACTAATATTATATCTGATTTACATAGACAGATAGAAGCTCTAACATAAAGGGTTTTCTAAACTGGTGATGTTAATTAAGATTAAAGAAGAATTAGCCAAAGAAAAGGATGAGAAGGGTGATGATAAAACTGATAAAGACAAGGATGATGAGGCTGAAAAATAAAAAGAATCAAAAGAAGAAGAAATGTCTCCGGTAAGAGCAGTGTTGATGATGATGACTCAGCACCATCACAGGACAGAAAATTACTCTAACAGTTCATCAATCACAACCCAATGAGGTTAGGGAGGAAGATAAAATCATGGCCATGGTAGTCTTTTCTGGTCAAACTAATGAAGAAAGACTTGTTAAAGAGTCTGAGATGAAAAAATGATTGAAGACTTAGACATCTTCTCTTCTGGAGAGTTCATTATTGATGAAGACTTTTGGGATTTTGTTAGAGATCTCAGAGCTCTAGTTCATCCAATAGTGGTGATTTCCCCTAGCACTGTGCCTTTAGAAGAAGAAGTAAGCTTACAGCTTGTTCCTACAATCTCATTAACAGATGAACAAAAGGAACTCATAATGAGGCTGTATGAAGAGCTTAGAGAGAAAGAAGAAGCCAAAAAGCTTGAAAAAGAAAAGAACCAGCAGGAAGCTGAAGCCTCTATAACCTCTTCTTCTGGTCCTCATATGCATACATACTCCAGAAAGAGGAAGTACTTAACTGAAAAGGCTAAAGGAAAAATGCCTATGATAGAAGAGGAACCAGCTCTAAAGAAATAAAAGGATGATCCAAGATGCCATGCTGCTATTACTCAATTTTTAGATGAGCATGAGAAAGTTGACGAACAATTAAAGAAGAAGACTGAGGTGATTATCCTAGAGGAAGGAGAGATAGGGGAGGACATAATGAAAGCTTGATTGATGACACTTTGTTCAGGGACAGTCCTGTAAAGGTTGAGTCATCTGTTGAAGAGATAGTGGAGAAGGACAAACTAATGATCTTATGGTTAAAGCCAAATATTTGATCAACCACGATTATGATGCCAATGAAGTTTTTAGGATAACATATGAGGGAATGGTAGAAGAAGACAACAAGATGCATAAACTTTTTGACCCTACTTATGTGACTGAGTATGAAAAGAAGACACTCAATCTCATCCACTCCAAAACAGTCTCAACAACCTCAGGTGCCTCTATTAATATCCTGATCCCTACAGCATGACAAACAGGGAAATGAAGGATTTTCTTTTAGATCAAGGATTCACTAGAAGAAGACTGGGCAATATGAAGACAAATTCCCTCAGAGCTGCTATCCTCAAGATAGTCAAAGAAAAGAAAGAAAGACTAAAAACTATTGAAGAATAGGTTTTAGAGAAGAAGCCCAGAACTAGAATATCAGATCAAGATGTCCAACTAACTACCAAAGACCATGATGTCTTGGAACTCATGCTACACAAAAATCCTGAATGGTTTATTCAACCTTCTCAATTGAAGTTGCATGAAGAGTTAACCACTTATGAGATGATTAGGGGTATGTATGCTCCAGAAGGCAAGGTAGATGTGAAAATAATTTCCTGATAGTGATTGGAACATGTTCATGGAGAAAAGGATCTCAGGGCTAGTTTAGTTCTTCATAGAGTATGCTACTCTGGTGAACTCCCTATAGATTTATGATCTGAAAGAATTAGGTGAGATAGAATTGATAAATCATCATGCTATGTATAGAGGATATGAGTTTTAAGATATTCCGAAAATGTTCAACAAAACAAACAACTTCAAATCTCTAAACGCAATATGCATAAGGAAAGACAAATCTTTAAACAATTCTCTTGAAAAGAAAATGAAGACAAAAGGAACTGAAGAGTTGGTATTTCCGGAGTTGAATGTAAACCCAACTCAGTCGTTAAAAAGAAGGATGGTTGTTAGAACCCACAAGTCCAAACCAATCTCAAAGGTGTTCTATGATGAGAAAAGTTATAAGATGGTAATTGCATGAAAATAGGTAGGAAAAGAAGGATCTGAAATTAGGCTGTTTAGTGGATATGAGGTGACATGGTTAGATAAATCCTATATCCACTACATATTTACAAGTCACATAAGAGAAATAGATAACAAGCTTGGAGAAGCTTATATGCATTTTTTTAAATGCGTTAAAATTCTGAAGATAGCCTATGACAGAATCAATAAAAAGAAAAAACAAAGAAAAAGAAAGAGAGTTTATCTCCAACTAGGAAACATAGTGAAGCTAGAGGTAGATGCTGATGGATCTCTGATACATAGAGACGGATTTTCCACTGTATCTGTGTGGGAATCCATATCTCTAAGGCAGATGCGTATTGAGACTTTTCATATTATGAGCCAAATAAAGATCTATGTCCCTAGCCAAGATAAGATGAATGAAGCCAGAGACTTCTCAAATATGATCAAGGCTATACTTGATCCTTCATTGCCTGAACCACAACAAGTTCCTATACCTAAACTAGTACCAGCTCCAGAACAGTCCAGGAAAGGCAAGCACCTACACTTGAAGAACCAGCCGAATCTTCACAACCTCTACCAGCCTCAAACCCTTGAAGTACATAGGCTATATAATCCTTAGGGGGATATTGTTGGACCCTGAAAGCATCATACATGTCAATACAAGAGGTGGTTGAATGTTGTTTTGGTTGGAATCTCCTATAAGTCTAAGAAGTAATGTGGGTGAAGAAAACAGAAGAATAAAGACAAGTGTCGGCCTTCCGCATTAGTCAATGCGGATGACCAATGAACAAATACGGTCAAGTATTTGTTCATCCGTATTTACTAATGCGGATAGGCAGAACAAATATGGCTAAGTATTTGTTCATCCGTATTTACTAATGCGGATGTGCAGAAACAAATGCGCTTAAGTATATGTTCATCCGTATTCGTCAATGCTGGTGACATACTTAATGCGGAAGCTCAAACAGAAGAAATGCTGATGAAGATCAACACATCCATATTAGTTAATGTGGATGAACATTTATAAATACTGATTACCTTTTGTACTTAGCCTAGCATTCTGATGTATAGTTGTCAGGGTAGTTTAGTCATTTTATATCAATATTGTATCAGCCGATAAATAGAATAGGGTATACACTACATTTGTAAGTTATCAAAGTTTCCAAGTTTCTTATTATTCAAGTTAATGTTTTCTGCTGCAAACCATAGCACACTTTGTATCTTGTTCACCAACATCAATATACATAGCATTTATTAGTACCTTCAGCATTTAATGTTCATTGATTTCGTATTTCTGCTACTTTATAATTGACTCAATCATCATATTCGATCCTAGTTGAAGTCACATCAACTGAGATTCCCATCTCGAACCCAATCAGATTCCCTTCTTCATCAGTTGGTTCAGATTCCTCAGACTCTCAAAGTATCTTCTCATGTTAAAGAGATCATGCAGAGGCAGGTTAAGCATATTTTCCCCGAAGTATATGTCTTGACCCCATTGAACCCTAGTGACATACCGTCTGTCTGGATTTGTAGAGAAAGACCAGGATATGATGGGTCTCTCAACAGCAAAAAGCTCTACTTGAAGTGGAGTTGGTTGAGAAGCCTCTTCTTGTTCACCATCTGGATGTTCTGACCCATCCTGAGGTGCAGAGGTGGATGCCTTAGACTTTTTCTTCTTGTTTTTGTCTCTTCTGATGGCTATCCTCTTTCTCTTTTTGTATTTCAACTGAGAAGGTTGGTCTTAAGTACCAAATGTTCATTACTTTTCCTTCTCAGTTGGGTCCTTTTCCTTCACATGCTCATAAGGAGAAGGTCCAGGACCATGCTCTAGGTCAGAAAATGAAGCTGGTTGAGATGCAGCACTAGGTCCAGGTTATGTTATCTCTTAGGGTTTAATCTTGACCTCAGCTTCAGGGGCAGCCTGACTTGTTAGAGAATGCAAGTCTACCAGCTCACCCTTCTTAATCTTCTAGTTGATCAATCTAATATGCTCATCCATAGTGGATAGAGACATTAGACCAAGTCTCTTTTTAGAGAACCCATACAGCTTTAAGAAGCTCACCATCTTTAATCTGTTGGCATACTTCTTCTGTTTGGCTTGGATGGTGGCTCTTGACATAGCAGCCTCTTCTCTTATCTTCCTCTTAACAACATTCTTTTCTTTTAGCACTTCTTGCTCTAGATGCTTGAGGTATTCAAACTCAATATACTCATATGACAAGGGAAGTAGGTATGCCATTTGATAAAGACCTGTGGCACTCAGGTAGGTTATCATGTTTTATTTATTTTGTTCCCTACCAACATAAGTCTCTTGTTCAACTACTATAATATCTACTTCAGTACTTTCTTAATGTTAAGGAGTAACTCTGTAGCCTTAGCCTCCTTCTTCTATTTTAACATTTCAATGTCAGCTAGTTCATTCAACTCATCCACGGGAAGAGAGATTATTTTATCAATATTATAGTTCCTAGACTCTGATAATTCAATCTAGTTTCCCTTAACCCATCCTCGTGAGTGTTTGTCCTAGGAACAACACTGATTGTAGCTTGCACGAAGCTAGGGGTTTCATTTGGTTCTCACTCCCCTTACCTTCCTCTTACTCTCTCCCTAATCTCCTCCTCAATCTCCTCAGAGGTGAGAATTCTCTTCCCTTTGTCAATCACTAGCCTATATGACTCGGATTAGAGAGTGCTTTGTCCTATATCACTTGGTGTAGCACTTGAGCTCTGGCCAGAGAGAGGCTATGAGACACCTTCACTTGCGGTTGGCTCACTAAGAGTACTTGGTGTTGAAGCAGTTCCAGTCTTAAGTCACAAGTTCTACTACTTGGCCTTTAACGAGTCCTCTTCAAAGCTAATCTTAGGGCTTGCCTTAATATCCAGTTAACTAATAGTTTTCCCTACTAGCCTCTGTCTATGTAGTTTTTATCTTCTCTCGAACTTTTCAAGCACACTCAGCTGGATCCTCACAGCCAATCTTTCAGCTTCTCTATTCTCACTTGGGTTAGCAAATGGCAGGTCAACCAGTGGAAAACTCTCATAGTTTATCAGGGTCTGAAAGTTGAATACTTCTTGTTGACCCTAAGATCAGGAGACAACCAGGGATCTTCTACCATTTTCATATCTTGATCCTAATATTGGGTTTTCAGCAGCATAGAATGGGGTAGTCAGTAGGAGGTTGTTGAGTATGGACAACTACAAGTGAGGATGGTAAGGCCTCAATGTCCATATGGTCTTAGGTTCTTCGATTGTAGTTCTACAAGTGAGGATGGTGAGGCCTCAATGTCCATATGGTCTTAGGTTCTTCGATTGTAGTTAAGACTTTCTCCCTCTTTTTGGTAGCATCGCCTACTTGTATAGGTGAGCTAGAGGTTAGGTCCACCATATCCACAGGTTCTTATGGACCTGATTGAACATGCCTGGTAGGCCTATCAACTATCTCTCCCTTGGGATCAGTAATCTCAAGTTGCTGATTAATGACTTGGCTTTGTATGGTAGCCACATGAGATTTTAGGTGACTTACCTTTGAAACCATGCAGGTGCATGTTTTGGATAGTTTTTGCACCCTTAGTTGCAAACTTCTCTTATCTTCATTAGAAGAATCATACGGGGATTAGAGAACATAACCAAAGTCATCTCCCTCACCACCAGATATTGGTTCTTGGCTTATGGAATTTCCCTGCTTCATGACAGCTTCAAGACAAGTGTCAAGGGGCTGGGTTGCTATGATTTTGGTCTTAATGATGCTATCACTTTATAAAGTGAGAGCCTCTTCCATATGGACCTCTTAAACATCTTTAGGGAAGTCCACCACAGTTAGGGATGGATGATGTGGGCTAAATATTAGAGTTTCAGGTGCACTCATCTCTTACTAAGAAGGGGAGGATAAGAGAGACTCATGTTACTTACTAAATTCCATATCCTCATCATTATAGAATTGGAGGTCAAGGATTAGTTGGTTTAAGTATAAAGGCTAGGGATGGTAACTGTTCCCTGAAGGTTAATAATTTATGTTTTGAGGCTCAGAGTGAATGCTTGAAGGTTGGGCAATAAACTCATTAAGCTAAGCATAAGGAACCTCAGCATTGATAAATGAAATAATAAAAGTGGTTTGCTCCTCAGAGGAAGTGGGAGCTTTTAGTTCCACTTCCACCTGCATGGGTTAGTGCATGGGGGGCTGCTCAATTTGAATAGACTGAGCAAGGGTTTGTTTGGATTTTCTTTCGTAGGTGATGGTTATTTAAGGTTGTGTGGGTGGTGCAGATGTAGAAGGTGTGGGTTCAACATTGACTGGTGCTGTCAAGTTGTCACCTTGAGCAATAAGCTCTAACATTTTCGGGACCATGGTTGTTCCTACCCTTGAGAAATAAACACTGGTTTTTCTCATGATTTTAAAGATGCCAGGATTCATCTGTCCCCGTTTAAGAGTATTAACTGTTCCGTTCAACTATTAGCCTAGTTCATAGTTAAGAATATGCTGGCAATATCTAGGGAACATGTAGTACTCCAAGGAGTCTAAGTTGACAAGCAAGTTTTTGTAAACAAAATGATAGTACTTGAACTTGACGCATTAGACTATTCCATGGACTATATAGTATAAGTACTTAGGAATTTGATCTCATCCTCCATGTTTGTTTGATAACATGGAGGATGTACTTTCATTAGTAAGAGACCTTATCCTTCTTTAAGGTCTTGACTGTGAAGTCCCCTTCATAGCCCATCTGCCTGAATAATTCATTTATAGTTTTTTTGGGGAAGGAAATCTCACCTTCTTCATCTTGCAGCCTGAGGTTCATGACTTATATCAATAGTCTCTATTTGATTGATTAGTAACAATCGGATCAACATAGGATCTGGACCAGCAAACTACAGTCCACTAGACTCTCCAACTTATTTAGATCTATTCCAATTTTGATGATAAGATGAGAATTATAATCTTAAAATGAGGCCTCTAATGTTATTCTCTAGAATCTGAACATGGCTCAATATGAATTATTACTGATGTTCAAAACTTTTAATCCGTTCATCCTTCTCTTGATTTAATGCATGTATATCATAAATCTATTAGGTTTTCTCAAACATCCCCCTCTCTAATGCTTGAACTCATTGTTCAAGTGTAATAGTTGTAGGTGAACTAGAAGAAGTTCCAGCAGCATGTCTTTGCTCAGGAAGAGTGTTAAGAAAATCCTCCATAGCAAATGTGTTATCATCGCCTTGACCTCTCAGAGGTGTACTTTATATATAATCTGTAGTGGGCATAGGTGATGATATTATAAAAGTAGATTCTGTAACAATCACTAGAATATCTTGATGAACGACCTTACTAACAATGACTAGAGACTCAGACAGTTATATATCTCTGTAAGATGACACAATAGTCATTGGGTCTTTTAACAAACCGACAAAAATCAGGTCAAACGTCAACTCAATTCTTCAAAATTTTAAGCATTAAATTATTACCTTAGTTTACTATTTTGACTCTCTAGAAATTGACCAATGTTTTTCTTAAGAAGAAATGTCTTGCTGAATTTGAAATTTTTAACACAGTACATTGCACCCATGAGAGTCAACGATCAGTATT
>BJCO01464948.1:0-22077 GCA_018326465.1 Flaveria floridana | reverse complement strand
GTAATAACCGAGAGCCAAAGCTCTGATACCAATTGACTGGGGTTTTTGAGAATGATATTCTCTGTTGATATGAATCAACAAGGATCGAATATGAAGATTGAGGCAATGATTGAAAGGCGGAATCAAGCAATCAATGAACATAGAACCCTTGATATACTTATAGATGCACTCTTGTATTAATTAGATGAACTGTTACAGAGTAAATGCTAGGGTTTAGCAAGCTACAGTAACAAGACAGCTAACATAGGAGAGAAACAAAGTATATTCTAATTGTCTATTCTTAAAAGTTGTGTAAACGGTCACACAAAAAGTCACCCTCACATACGAGGTTTCTATTCTATTTATAGGCTGACTTACAACTTGTACAAAATGTTCTATTAGCCGCATTAGTGTTTGGTCATCAGCATTAGTTAATGCGGATGAGCAAACACTTGGCCACATTTGTTGCTGGTCATCCGCATTAGTTAATGCGGATGAACAAACACTTGGCCGCATTTCTTGCTGGTCATCTGCATTAGTTAATGCGGATGAACAAATGCCTTGTCTGCATTTCATCGGCTGTCCGCATTAGCTAATGCGGATGAACAAATACTTTTCAGCATTTGTTCTTGGTCATCCGCATTAACAAATGTGGATAGCCGACACTTGTATTTTTCTTCTTATGCAAGATCTTCTTTATGCGCATTTCTTCTTGGACTTGGGGAGAAACCAGCAGAACAACCATCCACCTCTTGAATTGGCATGTATGATCCTTTCATGGTCTAACAAACCATTATAGTAACTTTAAAACCAGATTATTAACGGGTTCAAAAGTTATTTTTGAGCAGGTTATGAGTCTTGGTTGGGAGGATTTTCATGCATAAGCATAAAAGGTGTTATTTTATGTAGAAAGAGGGTTATCTAAGGTGCAACTTGTGTTCCAACCACATGTTTACCAACATAACATGGTATATACCTTTTGTGATGATAAGAACTCTTCAAGAACAAGTTTTTAGCCGCAAGATTCTACTAGAAACAAGAAAGTAAGGGTTTTGGTTGTTTATTGAAGCAAAACACAAGAAACAACTTGATTCGGGTGTGTTAAAGCTTACCCCTTGTATGAACCATAAGTTTGAGAATTTCAGGAGGCCAAGATCAGTGAGGAACTTCGAATAAGGGCTGGAACACTTTGCTCTTGCAAGAATGGTGTACAAAAGTCCATCAAATGGCACTTCCTTACTCGGTTCTAGCTTGGATGATTATGAAATGTTGGTGTTCTTCACTAGTTTGCTGAAATTGTGTGGAATATGTGTGTGTGTTTCGGATGAGAGCCGAAAGGTAGAGAAAAAGAGTGTTGTGTGTTATGTATGTGTTTTGAAATCTTGCATGTATGGGGTGAAGGAGGGAAGTGGAGTGTGTAAGGAGTCTTGTGGGGTTCAAAGGAAGGAGGGGATTTGGGGAGAAGGGGGTGGCCAAGAGTGGGTGTGTGGGTGTGTGTTTTTTTGTAATCTAGTGTAAGTAGTATAGTTTTCTTATGTAGTGTAGTATTTTAGGTGATAGTTTCTAGTTATACGTATTTAAGGTTTTGATGTGTATGATCATAATTAATTCAGGAATTATGTGTACATACACAAAATTAATTGTTTTCAATTTAATTCTAACATTTTGGTGTGTTACGGTAAATTTTGGATCGTTAACTTATCTTATTCTGGCAAGACCTAACGTAGCATCTAGGAATTTTAAACACATACTAACAATTGTATAAAATAAATCAATTAGTAATAATAAATATATTACAGGTATTGATAATAGTAGCAATTGTCGTTGAGAATCAGGGTTTAGAATGTTTACCTCGGGGTCGGTTGTTACATTCTCCCACTATTTAAAAAATTTCGTCCCAAAATTTTAGCTTCGATTAGGTTTCCAAATGGGCAGGTTTGAAAAGGTGTGGATAATTCCTTCTCATTTCGTCTTCACACTCCCAAGTGAATTCAAGTCCCCTCTTGGAGTTCCACCTTACCTTCACTATGGGTATCGTCTTCACCTAAGTTTCATGACTAGTTGATCGGTAATCTCCATGGGATCCTCAATAAAGTTTAACTTTCTATTGATTCTGGCTTCCTTCATGGGCAAATCTAAAGTTTTATCTACCAAGCACTTCTTTAGGTTTGACACGTGAAAAGTGTCATGTATGTAGCTCAGCTCCTGAGGTAACCTGAGATGGTATGCTACCGGGCTAATTCTTGCTAGTATTTCAAAAGGTCCAATATATCTTGGGCTTAGTTTGCTATTCTTGTCGAATCTCACAGTTCCTTTCTATGGAGTGACTTTTAACATTACTTTATCCCCTACTTGGAACTCCAGTGGCTTTCGCATCCTGTCGGCGTACCTCTTTTGTCGGTCTCTAGCTATTGTTAGTTGTTCCCTTATCTTGACTCTCTTGTCCATGGTTTCCATCATGATGTCAGGTCCCATCACTTGGCTATCACCAACCTCGTTCTAACTCAATGGCGGCCAACATTTCCTACCATAAAGAGCTTCGCAAGGGGCTGCTTTGATACTTGTGTGGTAGCTATTATTATAGGAGAACTCCACTAGGGGAAGATGGTTATCCTAACTTCCACCAAAATCGATCACACAAGCTCTTAGCATGTCTTCCAAAGTTTGTATGGTTCCCTTGCTTTGCCCGTCGGTTTGAGGGTGATTCGCGGTGCTTAAGTAGAGACGGGTCCCTAGAGCCTGTTGGAGAAATCTCCAAAATGATGATGTGAAGCGTCTGTCGTGATCTAAGATAATCGAGAGCAGCGCTCCCTGCCGAGTCACTATTTCATCAATGTGTATTTGGGCTAACTTTGACATCTTATAGTCCTCTCGAATTAGTAAGAAATGGGTTGATTTGGTAAGTCTATCCACGGGCATCATGACCGCGAGATGTTCTTGGTAGTTTCATGATAAAATCCATTGTGATGTTATCCCAATTCCATTCCAGGATTTCGGGTTGCTGTAGGGTTCCTGATGGTCTTTGATTTTCAGCCTTTACCATTGCACATGTCAAACATTTCCACACATATGTGGCAATAGACTTCTTTATCCGAACCACCAGAAAAGTGTTTTCAAATCTTGATACACCTTATCGCTTCTTGGGTGGACCGAATATTTAGACTTATGGGCCTCGTCCAAAATCATATCCCTAATTCCACCATGGTTGGGCACCCATGTCCTCCCTTCACATTTGTACAATCCATCATTGTCTACTTCCAAATGCTTCTCCATCCCTGTTAACATCTCACTAGGCAGTTTATCCTCTTTGAGGGCTTCCTTTTGCGCTTCTTTCAATCTGGCGATAAGCCTAGTGTACACGCTTATCCTTAGGGCACGAACACGAAGTGGCTTTTCCCTTTCCTTTCTGCTCAAGGCATCTACCACTACATTTGCTTTTCCTGGGTGATAGCGGATCTCATATTTATAATCACTCAGCAATTCTACCCATCTTCTCTGGTGCATGTTCAACATTTTCTGCTCTAGGATATGCTGCAGGCTTTTGTGATCGGTGTAAATAATACACTTAGTGCCATAAAGGTAGTGTCTCCACATTTTGAGAGCAAACACTACAGCACCCAATTCCAGATCATGTGTTGTGCAGTTCCTTTCATGCTCGTTCAATAATCTGGATGCGTACACGATTACTTTTTCAGCTACATTAGCATGCATCCAAATCCTTAACGTGATGCGTCACAGTAGACTACAAAGTCCTCAGCTCCCTCAGGTAGGGCAAGGATTGGTGCACTGCATAGTATTTCCTTTAACAGATTGAAGGCTTCATCTTGTTCCTTTCCCCACTCATAAGCTGTATCCTTCTTGGTTAAAGCAGTTAGCGGTTGTACTGTCCGAGAGAAGTCCTTGATAAACCTCCTGTAGTAACCGGCCAAACCAAGAAATTTTTTGATCTCGGTAGGGATTTCTAGAATCTTCCAGTCCTTGATAGCCTCTAATTTTGCTGGATACACCTGGATTCCATCTCCATTCACTATGTGTCCAAGGAACTGGATTTCACGCATCCAAAACTCGCATTTGGAGAATTTTGCGTATAGTTACTCGTTCTTGAGTAGCTTAAGGATTAACCTAAGATGCTTATCATGATCTTCTTTACTTTGAGAGTAGATCAATATATCGTCAATAAATACAATCACAAACTTATCTAGGTATGGGCGGCACACACGGTTCAGGAGGTCCATGTATGCTGCTGGTGCGTTAGTCAATCCGAAAGGCATGACTAGGTACTCATAGTGCCCATATCTTGTTCTGAAAGTTGTGTTGGGGATGTCTTCTTTCCTTATCTTTAGCTGATGGTACCCCGATCACAAGTCTATCTTAGAAAAATAGCTAACTCCTTGCAATTGGTCGAATAAGTCATCGATTCTCGGAAGAGGATATCGATTCTTTATGGTAATCTTATTCAACTCCCGATAGTCGATGCACATTCTTAGGGTTCCATCTTTCTTTTTCGACAAATAGTACCGGAGCACCCCATGGTGAAACACTGGTCCGTATAATGCCTTGTTAAGTAATTCCTGGATTTGGAGCATCAACTCCTTCATTTCAGGCGGAGCGAGTCGATAAGGTGCTTTGGCCACAGGCGTGGTGCCAGGTACCAAATCTATCTGGAATTCCACTTCTCGGGTTGGAGGGAGTCCTTGTAGGTCTTCAAGAAATACCTCCAAGTACTCGGACACCACAGGTTTGCCTTCAATCTTCTGTTCTCCTTTGGCACTTATCATATAGATTATGAATGTTGTGTGTCCTTTCTTGAGGCTCTTGGTAGCCTTTAGGTGGGATATCATAGGGCACAATAGGTGGTTTCTTTCTCCATGGACTACTAACATCTCCCTGTTGGTTAGAGGAATCTTAATAAAATGCTTATCACACACGATTTCAGCCCTATTTCTAGCCAACCGATCAATTCCTACGACCCTGTCAAAACCTCCTAATTTAATAGGCATTAAGTCTATATTGAATGAATTACCCTCTAGGACCAATTTGCAATCTTTGATGATTTTGTTAGTTTCTATTATATTACCGTCAGCCAATTCGACAGTAAATGTATCATTTAAGATGCATTTTACCAAATCAATCAATGGCCAAAAGGTATTGGAACCAAACTAGCAGTTGCCCTAGTATCAAATAGAACGGTTGTAGGATGGTTGTTTATGAGGAACGTACTGTTCACCATATCGGGTTCCTTGCGTGTACCGTTTAGATCCATCACGAACGCTCTTCCCTTGGGTTTGTTTGGTCTGGTATCTTTGTCTTTTGCCAGCTTAGGACACTTGTTCCTCATGTGTCCCGGATCTCCACACTCGTAACTTGTTTCCCCAGTGCATACGTGCAATCTTTGATCAAATGACCAGTTTGCTTACACCTAAAACAGGGCATTGGGTTTGCACTCTCCCTGATAGTGCAGTTTACATTTATTGCAGAAAAGACTGGTGCCTAGGTATAGTTTTCATGCTTTTCCACTCGGGTCGTTACGCCTTACAACTTCTCCAGACCTCTTGCTTGAGCTACCATCGCTACCAACCGCTCTCCTAGTATCAAACCACTTCCTTTTCTCATCTGTTGCCTTCTTCCTATCCTCGGTCTTTACAGGTTCAGTCCAACCAGCTCGGACCAGATCATCAGTCAGGCTACTAGTGAAATCGACTCAGCCTGTAGGGTTATGGGCTTTGAGGAATGGACCATGCCTCTAACCCTTATTTTTAATCCCCAAGTAAAGCAAGCTACACCCCTAGATTCGGGCATCACCAAGTGTGGTACCAGTCGGGACAATGCCAAGAATCGGTTGTCGTATTTAGTGTAGTTCGGGCCTTTCATTTCCAAACTCAGAAATCCAGCCTCCAGTTTCTCCAGTTGATTGATAGGGAAGTACTTGTTGGTGATTAGTTCCCTGAACTCCGACCAGTCCATTCTACCAACGGCATTCCTGCCTCGGGGCTGAGTGATGGTTTTCCACCATTCCAGTGCTAGTCCCTTGAGTGATTGGGAAGCAAATCTCACCATATGCTCAAGCTTACATTTGCTGATATCCAACATAGCTTCGATTTCATCCAACCACCTATATGTTTCAATTGCACCCTCAGTGCCATAGAAATCCTTCTACTTACAGACCATGAATGTCTTGTAAGAGCACCCATTCCTTATAGCTACGGCTTCCTTATTGTTGGCATTAGTATTCTCAGGACCACCAGTTCCGGTTATATTTCCCCGGTCAGCGTTGATCTGGGCAATGATCGTGGGGATGGCATTTGCAATTTGTTATGCCACTAGGTTGGCAATCCTTTCATCATTTTCCTGGTTAACATTCCCTCCACGTGGTGTCCCAGGTGGAGTAGGTGGTTGGTTCCCAGTGGGTCTAGCTCCCACGTGTCGACCTCTAGTAGTTCCTCGTCTCCCAATGTTAGTTCCTCGTCGAGTCGGCATTCTGATAGCATCATAGATAAATTCTTTAGCATCTTATATATCTTGGTTTCAAGTATCCCATTCATGTCAATTTTATCCTTATTAGTCATGCCAACTATTTACATGATGGTATAATACGCATAACATGACACAAGATAAATACATAGATTTTCTTCAATCACATGGGGTGAATCAATCATATCACACAAATCTAATTTTCATCGTATAATATTGCAATTCAAATCCAATTACCTTACATTTGTAGCATCAATAGAAATAGTTTCTTCGAGAATTCAATCATAACGTCAACCAACAGAATTTAATAGTGTCGTAGTTTCACAAGTTGGAGGGTGCCATCACCCCCATAATAATATTAATAGTTTCTGACATAGATAAATAAAATAGTTTCTTCAAATAGTCTCAAATCCAATTGTTTAGCTGACAAACACCACTACTGCCTCACATCCACTTCTTTTCCAGCCATCCGAACCAACCGGAGCCCTTCTTCTTCTGTTCCTGCTCCAGTCGTTGCACGCTATGCGATACCATCATCGCTTGGAACTGAGCAGATTTGATGTCCTTGTGGTGTGCTGGAGGGTCAGTTCGTGGCGTTGGGTGGTCTTCAACAGCTCACTCAAGGTGGGGTTAGAAGGTCCAAAGTCACTAGCCTGACGGCTTGACTGGGAGTATCAATCACCGGCAAGAATGCTAGGCCCATCGTATAAACTACGCCTGGGTGGAAGCCAGTACTCGTCCTGGGTAAGCTGTCCAAGCTGATTAGTCATGGGTGGTGCCGGTATCGAGGCCCTAATAGGAGGTGGTGGAGGAGGAGGCATCCTAAAAGAGACAGAAGATCCAGGTCTAGTACTCTTCCTAGGTCGAGTGATCACACAAGCACCCCTATTCCCGATGGGTGGAATAGGTGATTGGGCATGCGCTACAACATGTGGTGAGTTGGAACGCATTCGGCTCCTAGCTGGAGATGTCGAGGAAGAGTTATTTGATGGCTCAGTGTCATCAGAAGTTGCAGATAGCCAGCCGGGATGTCCGCATCTCTGCAAGTATGCCTCGTACTCAGTCTGAGGCTTAACCCCCCTAAGAGTCCTAACAGGAGCAGTCTCGTCAACCGGGTGGGCATGCGCCTTTCCTCGGTTAGCCATAGTCTCGATATCCTGTAAAAATTATCTTGAGTAATTTTATTTCTCAGAGCTCATGACAATGACAGTAATAGTACTAGTAATAGTAGTGATGGCAGTAGTATCATATAGCAGTAGTATAAAGTAGTAGTATCAATAAGCAGTAGTGTCAATGAGCGGTAGTATCATTGAGCAATAACATACACGAAAATCAAATAAAAATTTATCTTTAGACCGTGTTAAAAAAATTTCCTAAGATATTTAATCCAAAGTTTCACTCCTTGGGATTTGTGCTGGAATTCACGCGTTTGATAAATTCATGATCACGTTGATCAAGTGTAATCATCAGTTTATCCAACCTGCTTACCCCAACATTCACCCAAGCAAGGATAGTCCTAGGTATCAGGGTTGTAGCCTAGGGTCTACTAAGGAATTCCAGATTTCTCTACAACCTTTGGCTCTGATACCAATCTATCAAACCCCGGGCCCAATAAGGGTGGGACGTCACAGACTAGTAACATATATATATGACAGCGGAAATAAACCATCACAAGAGCGCACAAGGAGAGAAATAAAATGGCATTACATATTAAAGTCAAAACGGGCTGTAACAGCCTAGCCCGGCAACAACTACAAATTCGTTAAATAAGAATTCAATGTCTTATCAATCATAATCCAAATTGTTCAAATGTTTCACAGTCAAGTAATGCCAAGGGTAGTTGAAATTCCAGGTCATCCGAGTTTGTTTCTCCAATCAAGCTGTCCAAGCCAGATCCATGCTCAAAAAGATTTTGTGTCAACTAAAAAGTTGGTGAATTGAAGTACTTAAAGTTTAAAAACAAAAACAAGAGGACTCTTCAAAGTCCATAAGTTAAATTCAAAAATTAACGTATTAATGTTGTGCAGTCACAATCAACCCTGCACTCAATTTCGGTTAGCCTCTTTTAAAGTTGGGTTTAAACCGGTTAACACTGAAGGGAGAACTGAGCCTCAAAATAGTGTACCATACCTGCTGTATGGTTCACCATAGTATCTTATAAAACAAGTTACATGACACAGACAATCCCTCAGGATCTCAGTGGTGTACCCTTCCTGTCCGGAAGGCACTGTGTGTGAGGGATTCCCCAAGTAGATCTACCCATATAAGACAAACGGTTCACATAAGAATTAATGATTATGATATAGTTAAGAGCAGGTTCAAATATTATCCACACCTTATAAGCATCAAACAATAGCACAATAATAATTTCAGTTCAAACAAGCATGTTTCATCCCAAATCAGTAGTAAAAAGTGGACACTAGAACTCACCTTAGGTTTTAAGTAACGGATCTTCGAGTACAGTAAAGGATTCAATCCTAGCACCCTAGCATCAAGTTTCAAATAATAAGCTATGCGCTCTGAAATCATGTCGGGTGTAACTAGGTGTGTTATAAGGTTAAAAGTTCAACTAGTTTTGATTTGTTATGGTTTTGCCCTAAAAGTTTCTTTTTTTAGGAAAGTTAGGGTTTTGCATGTGGTTGACATGTTTTTGTGATCCTTATAAATGTGTTTTCATATTAAGAAGTTTAATACTAGTTTTTGCCACTAAGTTACTAAATCTTTAGTTATTTTCCAAATTTACACTTTGGCCCCTTAATTTTCAAAATTGGCAATTTTACCCCCAAAGTTGTATTCTTTCCATTTTTTACTCAAATATGGTCCTAGTGACTCTATAAGGGTCTTTATATTATTTTTAGATCATTTTAACTTATTATTTCCAGACTCATCCTTGAGGTGTTTACAGATCAAAATTTCAGTTTAGTTCCTCAAGTTTCAAGATTTACAGTTGTTACCCTAAAGTTTGTTTTCATTGATTTCTTGACTTTTATGACCCTGTATTAGCTTCTAGGAGTTTACCATTGCATTTTTAACATGTTAAATTCTAATATTTCCAGAACCTAATTTGAAGTAATTAGAACTTATGTTTTTAGGTTACCGGTTACGGTAAAACCGGAGATTATAACATGTTAAATTCTAATATTTCCAGAACCTAATAAGTCTAGTAAGCTGTAAAAATCATGTTTTTGGGTTCTTTTAATTAAAACCTTGTTTCCTTTTGATTTACCCGTTAAAACGCGTTTTTACCCGGAACCGAACGTCCAAATACGTTTTAATTCTAGTTTTCACCTATTTCTTGTTTCAAAGTCCCTAACTTACTGAAATATTTTTTTCTTTGTGTATTTTAGGTCTCTTTTTCTATTTTTAAAATTTTACCTTAAATTTACACTGTTAAGTCCCGTTTTTCACGTTTTAACTTCATTTAATCATGTGTTGAACCCAAATACCACCAAGTTCGACCATTTTGCCTATTATTTCCATATTAGAGCCTGGAATTCTTTTAAAAATGGAAATCTCCTTTATTTTTCTAATTTTATGTGATTTTTCACCTTTTCGAGTCTCAATACTAGTCCATATTGAGCCCTAGCCCCTACTTTTATATTTCTAGCCACCATATGAACTTAAAATATTTTTAATAATCCCAAATCTACTGAAAATTAAGTCAAAGTTCTTGGATCTAACATGCATCATGCATGTGTTGTTGCAATAACTTGATGATTTACACCATTTGCACTAGTGTAAATCCTATAATTCATACCCAAACATCACCTAATCATTGTAGTAACTTTAAAATCAGATTATTAACGTGTTCAAAACTTATTTTTGAGCAGGTTATGAGTCTTGGTCGGGAGGTTTTTCATGTATATGCATAAATGGTGTTATTTTATGTAAAAAGAGGGTTTTCTAAGGTGTAACTTGTGTTCTAACCACATGTTTACTAACATTTCATGGTATATAGCTTTTGTGATGATAAGAAATCTCCACGAACAAGTTTTTAGCCACAAGATTCTGCTAGAAACAAGAAAGTAAGTGTTTTGGTTGTTTATTGAAGCAAAACACAAGAAACAACTTGATTCGAGTGTGTTATGAACCGTGAGTTTAAGAGTTTTAGGAGGCCAAAATCAGTGATGACCTTTGAATAAGGGCTGGCACACTTTGCTATTGCAAGAATGGTGTACAAAAGTCCCTCAAATGGCATTTCCTTGCTCGGTTCTAGCTTGGATGATGATGAAATGTTGGTGTTCTTCACTAGTTTGCTGAAATTGTGTGGAATATGTGTGTGTTTCGGATGAGAGCTGAGAGGTAGAGAGAAAGAAAGTGTTGTGTGTGTGTTTTGAAATCTTGCATGTATGGGGTGAAGTGAGGGAAGTGGAGTGTGTAAGGAGTCTTGTGGGGTTCAAGGGAAGGATGGGATTGGGGGAGAAGAGGGCAGCCTAAGTATAGTTTTGTTGTGTAGTGTAGTATTTTAGGTGATAGTTTCTAGTTAAACGTTTTTAAGGTTTTGATGTGTATGATCATAATCAATTCGGGAATTATGTGTACATACACAAAAGAAATTGTTTTCAATTTAGTTCTAACATTTTGGCTTGTTACGTTAAATTTTGGATTGTTAACTTATCTTATTCCGGCAAGACCTAACGTAGCATCTAGGAATTTTAAACACATACTAACAATTGTATAAAATAAATCAATTAGTAATAATAAATATATTACAGGTATTGAAAATAGTAGCAATTGTCGTTAAGAATCAGGGTTTAGAATGTTGACCTCGGGGTCAGTTGTTACAGCATAAGTTTTGAATACTTCAAAATTGTTGTAAGAATTTGTTTGAGCCTAATGTGGGAGAGTAAACTTGTCCATATTAATTTCACTTGTGTTTTTCATGAATCAAAACTATTACCCACGTTGGTTATATGCTTAGGTTACCTTCACCCGCTTTAACTAGTGCACTAACCTGCATTAAATTTTGAACTTTGTCAAAAATTAATGTTTTTGCTTTTGATAGTTTTGGATGTTTTTGATTTGATGCTTTGTCTTTTATGAAGGCATGCCTTTTGCTTTTGACTGTTATGAAGATGAGTCTGTTTATTTGATGTTTATGAAGTTTTTTAACTGTTGCTAGGTTTGTCAATTTTTGCTTGTACTGAATTGTTCACCAGATGTGATACAAGTTTCCTAGTGTTGACTGATCTTGGAATTTTGTGCTTTAAGATACTATGGTATAACTTCTTCACTAACACAGTCATTTTTCTGATTTTTTGTATTTTTAAGAAAGGAAAGAACTGTACATAATGGTCAAAATTATAGTAACTTCCCCTAAAGTTTATAATTATATGGGATAATAACTTTAAAGATTTAAAATTTTGAAGTGAAAATATTTTTGTGATTTTTGTTTTCTTATCTGTACATGAAGAGGAATTATACCTAATTTAGGATCATATCAATCTTACCTTTAACAAGGTGGATGTATGGACACACGAGGCTGGATCGGATAAGGAACGACGTCTTCCGGCAGAGGCTACAGGTGGCTTGTATCATGGACAAAATATGAGAGGGAAGATTGAGATGGTTTGGGCACCTGAAGAGGAGACAGATGTCAGCACCACTTAGAGCAGTAGAGCGCATCATCTTAGATGATAAGAGGATTAGAGGAAGACCTATGTTGACCTGGGATGAGATGATTAGTCGGGATATGATAGATTTGCACCTCTCCGAGCACATGGTCGAGGATAGGAGTGAGTGGAGGCATAGAATTAAAGTTAGGGATTACTAGTGGGCCTTGACGTGATAGTACACACATGAAGTGTAGGGTAATGTTATTTGCCCAATGTAGGTGAAGCCTTAGTGTTATCTGCCCTATTAGTATTGTTAATATCGTAGTAAAATTTATATTCCTTATTCCTTACCTAATATCATAGTAAAGTTTATCGGCCTCAAACATGTTTTAATGATGTTGTGTTTGCTTTTGTGACGTATGTTTAATTGCTTAAGCGAGGGATGCATTATTCACAATTGTTATGAGTATGCCAATGCTTATGTGATGTATGTGATATGCAATATAATTTGGTTATTTTATTTATGGACATGCTTATGCATATACAAAACTCTATGATGATATATGCTTATGTGATATATGCATTATAATTTGGCTGTTATCGTCGTCGAGCCGGGGGTCTCTTTGGAAGCGGTCTCTCTATCGCCCTAGGTAGAGGAAAGACTGGCCACCACCTACCCCTCCCAAACCCTACTCTCAGTGGGACATACTGGGTATGTTTGTTTGTGTATTCATTTATCAATCTTACCTTTAACAAGTGCAAGCAAATGTTAGTAAAACAGACATAATCATGAACATATTAACTGAAGGTATGTTTGTCCTCTTAAACTCATGCTTGGTTAATATTTTGATGCTAGTGATCTTTATCATGTTTTTGAGTTGATTGAGTATCTAACATGTACCTCACACTCAAAAGCATGGTAAGGTTAACCACCCTCATAAAATGCATGATTAAACTTTTTCACAACTTACTTGAACAGGTCATTGGGAATCTTGTTGGATCATGACATCAGCATTATGTGCTTGTTTCTCCAGATCTTTGCTCAGCAAGATAGAGGAGAAATTGATGTGAGTAAATGAGTTTCATAAGGCATCATTACCAGGTTTTTTTAGGTGGCTACACACACATACATATTTGGATAAGCTAATACTTACACATACTTTGAGATGAAAGCTTTATAGTTAAATATGAGCTTTAGTTCATCACAGCATGTGTCTTCTTTTCCAAGCTGAGCCTACCCGTATATTAGAAAGTCATATCAGTCATTTAAGTTTTAGAAATAAGCATAATGAATGATATAACGGTTGTAATTATAGAATTTCCCATTGAAGTATAAAGCATATTCTTCAACAAAATAACTGATTTTTGTATTTTTGTAGCATGAATGTTTTTGTTAATCTTGGTTTTTATTCAAGGTTAATTATGCCAATTGATTAGACTAAGAATTCAAACCGATTAGGATCAAATGCCTTAGTGAACAAATCGGCTAATTGATTGTCTGTGTGGACCTGTATTAATTTGATTAAACCTTTTTCAGCACTTTCTCTAAAAAAGTGATATCTAATTTCAATGTGTTTTGTTTTTGAGTGCTGAACTGGATTATTTGTTATGAACATTGCTGCTATGTTGTCAATGTGAATTGGTGTATGCAAGAAGTTAAAACCATAGTTAAGCATCTAGTTTTGACACCAGGGAACTTGAGAGCAACAAACTGATACTGCTATGTACTCAACTTCTGCTATTAAAACAGACACGTTTATCTGCTTCTTGCATTGCCAAGAGACTAGTCTGGGACCAAGAAATTAACAATTACCAGAAGTGGACTTCCTATTGAAGTTGCATCCCCCGTAGTCACTGTCTGTATATGCATAGAGATTGAAATCTCCTTCCTTTCGATACCAAAGTCCAAGTGCAGGCTTGCCCTTAAGATATCTGAATATCCTCTTGACTACATTCACATGAGATTCCTTGGGATCAGCTTAATAAATGGCACAAACACATACACCAAACATTATGTGTTCTACTAGCTGTTAGATACATGAGAGATCCAATCATAGATCAATAATGAGTCTGATCCACTAATTTTCCTTTTAAATCTGGACCTATCTTCATCTTTGTATCAACAGGAGTTCCATGATGGATTGACAATCTGTGAAATGAAATTTCTTTAACATACTTTCTATATATTTTGATTGATTGATGAAGATTCCATCTGTTGTTTGTTGTACTTGCAACCCTAAGAAGAAAGTGAGTTCCCCCATTGCACGTATTTGGAACTTGGAATGCATAAGGTCTTTAAAATCCTTGCAGAGTTGCTTGTTTGTTGAGCCAAAAAATATAACATCCACATAAATCTGGATTAGCAACATTTCTTTTCCTTTTCTTTTTCCAAAAAGAATCTAATCAATCTTTCCTCTCTTATACCCATAAGCAAGAAGGAAGGATGATAGAGTCTCATACCACTCTCGTAGGGCTTGATGTAGACCATACAATGCTTTTTCAAGCTTATATACCCTGTGAGTGAAATCCGGGTCTTCAAATCCTAGAGGTTGACTCACATAGACTTCTTTAGAAATTTTTCCATAGAGAAAAGCACACTTTACATCCATTTGGTACACTGTGAATTTCATGGATGCAGAGTACGCAAGGAAAAGTCTAATGGCTTCTAATCTGGCTAAAGGAGCAACACCTCATCATAATCTATTCCTTCTTCTGAAGTGTATCCCTGTGCCACTAATCTAGCTTTGTTTCTGATGACAATGCCCTTATCATTAGTCTTGTTTCTGTACAGCCATTTGGTACCGATAGGGTATTGACCTTCAGGAAGATCTATCGGTTGCCATATTTCTTACTTCTTGAACTGGAGCAACTCTTCCTAGATTGCCTCGATCCAGCTATTGTCTTGAAGAACCTCTTTTATGTTCTTGGGTACTGTCTGACATAGATAGCAAGAAAACAAACAAGTGTATGCAATACTTGACTTGCTTCTAGTCACCCGCTCATCTATTTCACCAACGATACTTGACACTGGATAATCCTTATGTATCCAGGTGGTTGGAACAAAGTCACCATCAATTGGTACATCAAGGTTAGAGGCATTCACATCATCATGATAAAAGGCACAATCAGGTTGTAATGTTGGAGACTGATGAAAGTAATCAAAGGCTTTGCAAGTTCTACTTCAACGTCTGCTGCACATTGAACACAATCATCATTTGCATTTCTCTCAGTTTCAATTAGCACTGTAGCTGATTCTGGATTTCACATTTCAGTTGATGGTTCATCTAAAGGAGTAGGAAGTGAACTAGGACCAGCCTCAGTTGAAACACTCTGATTTTATGGTAATTGTCTAATAGGATCAGCTTGCAATAGAACGTCTTCATCAAGTTGATCAACAAATGTAGGAGGGATCATAGGAAAATCATCTCTTCTTTCTACTGTTCTGGAAGTTCCAGCTGATTGTAGGTTATGGTGTACCAAAGGACAAAACTTTATTATTTTATGTTTAAAAGAAGCATTACCGCCTACTATTACCTTTTCACTAACTAGTCTTGGCTGCAAAAAGAAGAAAGAAGAAAGGAGCAGAAACTTCATCGGTTTCTAAAGAGAGAAGCTGTGAATTCACAAGGTGAGTGTTTCTCATGCGCTTTTGTTCGGTTTCAGCTAAGTTTTCAGCTTTGGGATCGATCCTTATGTGTTTGTGTGTGTTCGGTTGTGTGTTTTGGTGTGTTTAGGTGTTAGAACTCCTTGTGCTCTCAAGTTTGAAGGAGTCTTGCTCAAAGGCAGTAACAAGTGAGTTCTAGATCCTTGGTATTACTGTTTTAAACTTGTTTTCAGGCTAAAAATATATATATCTTTTTACAACTTTCAGTATGTTATTACCTTTTCATACACGGGTGGGTGAATGTTTGGGCATGTGTTGTTTGTGATTCATGTTTAAATGCTTGTTTTAGGTGCTTACTATGTTAGAAATGGGTTAAGAACATGTTAGAATGATGATTGGGGTCTAAAAATAGTTAAGTTGCATAGAACAACTGCCCATGCACCTAGGATTTGCCCATGCACCTAAGTGTCTGCCCATGCGCCAAGAAACCTGTCCATGCGCCTAAATGCCCATGCGCCCACTACCCATGCGCCTAAGTGTGGCTCATGCGCCCAAGCAGTGCCCATGTGCCTAAGTTTTTCCACGCACCTAAGTTTTCCCATATGCCTAAGTTTTCCCATGCGCCTAACTGTTCATGCGCCAGCATAGTACCCATGCACCTACATAGTGCTTATGCGCCTGCATAGTGCCCATGCGCCTAATGCCTTAGAAAATTTTCTAAAATTTTTGGAATTAGAAATTTAAAGACTAAGACCATGAGATGTTTTTGTGGTTATGTCTGTTGTTGTTATGTATGTTGGAAGCCTGTTGTGAATGTTCCATATTACTTATTACTACATGACTTTACATGGTACGTTATGATCATGTACGTAAAGTATTATCATAAATGAAGCGAAAGATTAAAGATAATGAAAAGTGGAACATAACGAATGAATGAAAGTCTTGCAAGCAAATGTATGGAGGGTCACAACTTATCGCGAAGTTGTTAGCTCAACTGTATACGGTTTAGCTAACCCATAGGGATGCATACAAGGGTCAGTCTTAGTGATTGACCAATATATATGGAACGGGACCCTTGTTGCTTGCCCTGGTACTGGAGTCAGCTTCGTGCACAATGTTAGGGGTCTATTTATAGACTTCGGCCCAGTACCACCTTCGTGCCAATGTTTGGGGTATAGCATATGACATTGGTCCAGATGAAAGTGAAAGTTAATGAATAAAAGTTTGAAATGTGCGAAATGAAAGAAATGAAAGATGTTAAATGAATATGATGATCGAGTGAATATGAACGGTAATGGAAGATAATAATGATATTACCTTGATGTATGTACGATGAATGACCATGTGCGAAAGTAAAGAAAATGTTTTAAACAAGTGAAAAGTATTTTTCATAAAACTAGAACTCGCTCAGCAACACTGACTTTTATGCATTTTCAGTTGGCAGGTAATTTGTTGCTGGGGATGGCACGAGGGTGAAGCTACTAGGCAAATAAAGACTTGCATCCATCTTATGCAGAAATGATATTTTTATGTTGTAATGCAATTAAATGTTCTTTTATAACTTAAACAACGATGCATTATTTGGCAAAAATTATTATTAATGCATGAAATGGTTTTTGTTAGATTATTCCGCTGTAATGTTCTTCTTATTCAAATGAATCTTAATGTGTTTAAAAATTATGTGCGATGAATGTCCAACTGTAAGCCTCTCAGGAATGGGGCCTTACAAGTTGGTATTAGAGCCAAAGTTTAAGAGAATTGGGTAAATTATTTTCAAAACCTAAAACATAAACTGAGAATGGGACAAGAAAATGGAAGGGATGCCACCACAAGTAGCTACGTGCCATCAGGTAATTTTCTTAACACTAACCGGTATTATGTGCGTGTGTTATTTGACTTATGTGCTCCTAGTAGATTTGAATACTCATGTAGTCAAGATAGGAAGTGCTTGGGGAATAAAGAGTAAAGTAAGTGGCTAATCATAACTGGCCACTTTAATTAGGAACTTACTATACTTGACATCATCTGAGCTATTACCTTGACTGATCGTGTTGGTGTTTAATCTTATAGTGATTAGAGATGGCCGGTGGTAGATCATCAAAGGCCTCACGAGGTGGAGTACATGGTGGACGTGGTGCTGGGTCGCGTGTCATGAGAAACAGGGCTAGAGCTGCTGAAACGGCACCTAGAGAGCCCGAGAGTCATCACCAGGAAGGTGGCGATGAGAGTGCCAATATGAGGGCCTCGGTAAAGGAGGTTGTAGTCGAGGAGGTTCATCAGGTCATGTAGATGATCCTGCCATCTGTAGTGACCGAAGTGATTAGAGCAGTGAGGGAGAATGAGAAGAAGTAAAAGAAGAAGACCACTGAGAGAGGGAATGATGAGAGAGGAGGAAGAGAGCAACCAGTGTCTTGAGTGAGGAGGAGGAGGAAGAAGCTATACAGAAGACAACACAGGGCTACAACTATGGAGCATTTCAAAGATGTAGACCCCTAACTTTTGATGCCAATGATAACGCTGCTGCTGCTCATCGATGTGTGAGGGAAACGGACGTGCTGGAGATCAGCGAATGTAGGGAAGACCAGAAGGTGAAGTTCGCTACCCACTCATTAGTGGATTCAGCCTTTTGCTGGTGGACAACATCATTCAGGCCGAGGGTAGCAAGGTGATTGGAAGAATGAGGTGGAGTGAACTAAAGAAGCTCATGATCAAGGAGTTTTATCCTCATAAAGAACTCGACAAGATCAAGAGAGATCCTGCAGCTGGAGGCGGGAACCATGGCACACTAGCAATATACCACTAAGTTTAATGAGATGGCAAGACTTGGCCAACTACTTTTAGGTCTGTAGTTGATTTGGCTGGGAGGTTGTATGATGAGAGAGAAGTGAGAGTGGTAGTGGTGAGTAAGAAGGGTGGTAGTGATAGAAATAGAAATGGGAAACTATTTGGCAGCGGTGGTTTCACCCCCAAGAAGAAAAAGGCAAGGGTGGATGACCGGAAGGTGGTGATGGTAGTGCAGGGATGAGGATGTGCAATAAGTGTGGGAAGGAGTATGTGGGGGAATGTAGGTAGGGCTTGAATATTTGTTTCAGGTGTGGGAAGGTAGGGCATATGGCAAAGGATTGTAGGGTGATGAGGTTCTATAACTGTGGGGAACAGGTCATACGAGTCGGGAGTGCAAGAAGCCGAGGGCTGAGAGCTCGAAGGCGGGAAAAGAGGCCAAGAAAGAAAAGGAAGTACAGATGGCCAGAGCAAAGGCCTTTACTAGGACGCATGAGGAAGCCAGAGTGGACCCTGATGTCGTATTAGGTACATTTCTAGTTAATGACGTTGCTACTTCTGTATTATTTGATTCTGGTGCTAGTAGGAGCTTTATCTCCTCTGTATTCTATGATAAGTTGTCTACTAGGAGTAGAAAGATTGACGAGCCTTTTGTCATAGAAACTGCTATCGGTAAATCCACTGAGATATTTGATGCTTTAGAGGATTATGTGATAGAATTAGAAGGTCATAAGTTTCCTGCTAGACTGTTGTGATGACCTTAGGCGGATTTGATGTTTATTTTTCTTTTTTTACCAGCGCCCCCTTTGCGTATGCAGGTACTAAGAGTCCTCTCAGGTTGTAGTGGTTGAAATAGAGCCAAGCAGCGATGGACTGAGCGAGAGTCTTAGGGATGGATTGGCTAGCAGCCTAGGAGGCAAATATTGTGTGTCGAAAGAAGATGATTCGATTGACCGCGCCCGACGGCAGTTCGGTGACAATCTACGGTGATCGAGTTACCACGGTTCCGAAAGTAATTTCGATGGCGGTGGCAGAGAAGTGTATGAGACGTGGATGTAATGCTTACCTGGCTTACGTGAAGGATGTGGATGCCTTAGTACAACAATTGTCCGATGTACCAGTTATATGTGACTTCCCGGACGTGTTTCCGGAAGACCTATCTGGTGCGCCACCTGACCGCGAGATTGAGTTCTAGATTGATCTAATACCCGGTCCCTAACCTATTTCTAAGGAACCGTATCGTCTAGCTCCATCTGAGATGAAGGAAATGATGACTCAGCTGCAAGATCTATTAGATAAGGGGTTAATTTGACCAAGTATCTCTCCATGGGGTGCTCCAGTCTTATTCATAAGGAAGAAGAACGGTAGTATAAGGTTGTGCATTGACTACCGTGAGCTGAACAAGATAACAGTGAAGAATCGGTATCCTTTACCAAGGATTGATGACTTGTTTGAATAGCTCCAAGGTGCTAGTTGGTTCTCGAGGATAGATCTTCGATCTGGTTACCATCAGTTGAAGGTGAAAGAGCAGGACATTCCTATGATAGCTTTTCACACGCGTTATGGACACTACGAATTTCTCGTGATGTCCTTTGGTTTAACCAACAAGCCAGCTGCCTTTATGGACTTGATGAATCGGGTGTGTCGGCCGATGTTGGATAAATCAGTGATTGTGTTCATTGATGATACCCTAATTTATTTGAAGAGTGAAGAGGAGCATGCCGGTCACATTCGGGAGGTACTGGAGACACTTAGAAGGGAGAAGCTGTATGCCAAGTTCGCCAAATGCACATTCTGGTTGTAGGAGGTTTAGTTTTTGGGTCATGTTGTTAATCCTGAAGGGATCAAGGTGGACCCAGCAAAGGTTAAAGTAGTGATGCAATGGAAATCTCCAAATACACCATTCGAGATCCGTAGTTTCTTGGGTTGGGGGTTTATTACAGGAGATTCATCCAAGACTTCTCTAAGATAGCTTTTCCGTTTACTAAGTTGACCCGTAAGTATGCGAAGTTCATATGGGGTCAAGCGCAAGAGAATGCTTTCGAGTATTTGAAGACGAGATTCACTCAAGCTCTTGTCTTGACGTTACCCGAAGGAAGCAAAGACTTGGTGGTATATTCTGATGCTTCTTATACGAGATTAGGTTGCGTGCTGATGCAACGAGGGAAAGTTATAGCCTATGTATCCTGACAGTTCAAGATCCATGAGGCTAACTATCCCATTCATGATTTGGAGTTGGCGGATGTGGTCTTTGCAATGAAGATTTGGAGGCACTATTTGTACGGGACGAAGTGCACCATCTTCACCGACCACAAGAGCTTGAAGCACTTTTTTGATTAAAAAGAATTGAAGATGAGGCAAAGGAGATGGTTGGAGCTTCTAAAGGACTATGACTGTGAGATCCACTACCATCCAGGTAAGGCCAATGTCGTGACGATGCTCTAAGCCGAAAGGAGAGACCTGAGCTAATTCGGGTGAAGGCTTATCAGTTGGTTATGACCATTGATGTGATGAAAAAGGTCAAAGAATTTCAGGATGAAGCGCTGAAAGAAGATTGGATTAATTCCGAACATATGAAGGGTCTAGTCGCAGGGTTGGGTGAGAACACTCTCGGTGTTAAAACCCAAACTAGATGGATGTGGATACCTCATTATGGGGATCTAAGAGGGAGGATTATGGACGAGGCTCATAAGACTCAGTACTTGCTTCATCCCGGTTGCACAAAAATGTATCAGGATATGAGAAGGATTATTGGTGGTCGGGAATGAAGCGTTGTAGGGTTTGTTACATGATTATCAAGTTAGTTTAACCATTTAAACTACAAAACGCAGCGGATGTAAGTTATTAAAACTTGGTTTAATAATTTTAAAAATAAACCATTTTAGATTCAAAACAAACCCATGAATAAGCATCATTTATATGTGAACTGAAATGCTATCAAAAACAAAAATGAACAATCATAGGATGTTCTTGAAACTACCTTTCAAGAACAAAGGGATATTGTATGGATGAGAAGAAGAAGATGATGCTTCTTGAATGTCTAGCCTCCAAAGGAGAAGCCCTCAAGCTTATATACCCACAAGCTCTTGCAAACACCTAACTTGTTAGGACGTATGTGACATCTGTCACTATCAGGTCCGTCAATTGATTCGATACTTGTTAATTCTTTCCGTACATTTAGTATTTTACGTATTTAATTCATTTTCGAAATCGAGTCTCTTCGTATATCTGTTTCGTGTCAACCCCAGTATTATAATAATAAAAAATTTGTCAAATATTAAATAAATGATGATTAATAAAATTTATTTATTATTAGTGTAAACTACTAATATTAAGATTATTATTATTATTGCTAATATTATTATTATTATTATTATTACAATTAAAGTCTAGGGTTAAAATTGTAATTAAACTAAACTAGAGGGATTTTGATAGGATCAAATGCATCAATCTGTAACAAATTATGTGAACAATTCAAAGAAATACAAACAATTGTAATCAAAACAAGCAAATATCAACAAAATTCACAGTTCATTGATATAGCAAAGTCAATTACAAGAGTAAGAAAGCAGCAATTGTTACAACTACTAAATTCTACTCTAGACAAAGCTATTTATACTATCAACGAACTAAAGACTATCTATTTACAATTCTAGTCCCTATACTAAGGCAAAATTGTAAAAGACA
>BJCO01464947.1:0-14280 GCA_018326465.1 Flaveria floridana | reverse complement strand
TATATACACATATATATATACACACACACACACATATATATATGTATATATACACATACACATATATACACACACGCACATATATATGTATAAATGTATGTATATATATATATATATATATATATATATATATATATATATATATTATTAAGAACATGTTTTTCACAAATTAGTTTTAAAACTGTAAATCCCCAACTAAACTTCACACAAACGATAAGTTAACGGTCATGATATAGTAAAGTTTAGGTAAGTCTGGATATCGAATTCGTGAACACTTTTGACGGCTTTCGTTACTAAACCTCTATCAACTTCTAACCTAATTAATTTAATTAGTTTAACTAATTATTAGTTAACAAAATAAACAAGTTAACTAAAATTAATTAATCTAAACACGGTAAAATAAATAAATAAATAAAACTTCAAACCTGCAAACCTGAATACGATCAAATATGTGAAATAACTATCTAGGTAGGAATCCAACTAAAATGCAATGACTTGTATGACTATCTCCAAAAATATGAATCCATAGTTAACTAGGTATGTTATTACTATCTAAGAAAACTAAAGACACGTATGAAATACTAGATAGGTTTATTAAAATGTCTAATGGAAGATCACCTTTTGGTCTTCTACCACAATACCCTAAAACACTAACACCACAAATGAAAGGCGAAACACACTCTCGAAAAATCTAAACCTAACAAGCAATGGTTGGGTTGTTTTAAGCAATATCTATCACCCTTAGGTTCTAGACAAGGTAACACACTGAAAATACTATCGAATCATAGTCAAAACTCCCAAGATTATCTCTAATCAAAGTTTAAAATTAAAAACACAAAGTAATTACTTTTAACGTGTAAAATCTAATCTAGTTGTCACGTAATCAAGCAAGGTCAAACATACATGAGCATGACAATAACTTTCAAGAATAAAACAATACACATGTCCATATTTAATTGAAAAAGAATCAATAACTAAGATTAATAAACGAACATACGAGATCAAAACTGAAACCGTTAGTCAAAACATATAAGTTTTCAAGCAAACCTAAATAGTACTAAAAAGTTTGCTACTCATATTGTTCAAAAATATTAAGAACAATAATAAAGTTGCACATAACATAATGATAGAATCAATGAGATAAACAAAAATAATCGGAAACAAGACGAAACTGAATTATCTTCAATGCTTAAATCAATCCTTGCTTCCAAATCTTGTTCTTTCGCTTTGTTTAGGGCTTGATTAAGCGATTACACTCACAATTTGCACTTAAGGATCTTGGGAGTCTAAGCTATTTCTTGGGCATCCAAGCTACATTCTTTAGAGATGTTCTTCATCTATGGCAACATCAGTATCTTACTGATCTCTTACATCAAATTGGCTCTCTCAATGTAAACTGTTGTCCACCCTTATTACACCAAGATATCGATTATCTCATTATTCAGGCATACCAATTGATGATCCAACTCTATATCACAACACTGTTGGTGCCCTTCAGTATCTTATTTTAACTCGTCCAGAGATTGCCTACGATGTTAGTAAGGTTTCTCAATTTATTCAGAACCCAACAAATAGACATTAGATTGCAATTAAATGTATTCTGAGATATCTTTGAGGAACTAGCTCTTATGGTTTGACTATTAAATGATCTACTTTTAATCTTCGTGCCTATGCTTATGCTAACTGGGCAGGTTGTGGTGATGATTGTCGCTCCACAACTTGTTATTGCTTATTTCTTGGACCAAATCTCATCAATTAAAGCTCCAAAAAACAACACAGTATTGTTAGATCTAGTACCGAAGCAGAATATCATTCATTAGCTCATACCTCAGCTGAGATTCGCTGGATGATCCCTTATCCACAAGTTGTTTTTATTCTCCATGCTCCACCAACTCTATGGTGTGACAATATTAGGGCCAGAAACTTAACAGTTAATCTAGTACTTCATCAACACACCAAGCATCTAGAATTTAATTTGTATTTTGTTCGTGACATGGTTTTGTCAAAAACTCTCAATGTACGCTAATTGCCTACTAAAGTTCAGCTTGCAGACATTCTAACAAAGGGGCTGACATCTGCTCGATTCTTAGCACTTGGATCCAAGCTACATGTTGCTACAAACGTCTAGCTTGAGGGGGCATATTAAAGCATATTTATTCTCCTTTATTCTTTTTCAGTTTTCTCTATATGAAAGGTTTTCATATAGTGATCCCTGATCTCTCAATGTCCTTTTCGGTTGAGAGATTAGACCATATATATTTGTATGGTTTTTACTATCCATTGTACACAAAACAACATAAAGAGAAACATGTGATTGTTAGGTTCAACCCTACAGGTAGGGTAGGTTTCAAACCAATCTCATCCAAACTGGGTTTCAATACCAATTCTGGTTCTTAAACGGAGTTTTTTTCACCTTTATTAACGTAAGCGTTTGGGCCAGTCGCTTTATATCATAATTCTTCACATTATTGCTACTATTTGCTAGATTACAAAATTATATTATCCAAAATAATAATAAAAATTAAACAAATTTAACTTTCAAACTGGGCAAACAAACAAACAAACAAACAAACAAACCCAGTATATCCCACTCAAGAGTAGGGTCTGGGGGGAGTAGGTGGTGGCAAGTCTTTCCTCTATCCAGATAGGTAGAGATACACAGTTTTAATAAACATCCCAAATACCCTTCAAAGGTGAAAACTAGCTTGTTATATATTATATCATCTTGAAATAATAACCTAACTAGACCTATTTATAGGTAAATGAGTCAAAATTACTATTTCTATTAATAAGTATTTTCCCCCAAACAAAAGAAATGAAACATTTCAATTTTCATACATGTATAGTAACAAGATATCAACAATAGATCTTCTAAGATTATAATGGAAATACTACAAATTACAAGATCGTTTCTTTAATATAGGAATTAACATGCAGAAAACAAATATTTTATTTCATTATAATGCTTGCAAATGTGTTTTTACCTTTTATCTTCACTGGAATCATGTTTCACAATACCTCTTCGTCTTGTTGGTAATATATGGAGGAATCTTCGATGGGTAACGAGGGGGGTGTTCCTGGCGGAATGGAGGCGGCACCATTTTCACCAGCACACACACATAGAGCCTCTGCATCACGAAGAACGGGATCGAGGTCGATTTGACCACTTAGCTCGTTGATGAATTTTAGAAGGGTATCGAAGTCCATTTGCTCCCCCATTATTTTGGCACGGTGTCTTTTAAGGATGGCAATACATACGTAAAGATGAAGATGCTCACTAAGATAGTGAGTCCATAAAACCTCCCATAACCTTAGCGTCTTTTCATACTCGAACTCCCTGAGATGAAATGAGCATTATATTAGCATGATATTCTGAACCAAAATCAAAGATGAATTTTTCCTTTCTAAAACTCAAATACAACCCGTTAAATATGGACCTGGAAAACGGTCAGGTAGAGACGAGTCAAGAGGGGCCTAATGTATTTCAGGAAGGGGCTTGTTCTAAAAATGACCTTTTTTACAATAACGCATTGAATTCGAGTGGGGTTCTTTTCCAGCTCAAGAAGCCATAGGTCCACCGCTGGGCATAACGTGTTTGGTTGAATATAGAGGTGGTAATTTTGGCCCACTTACTTAATTCAGTTTCTGTTCTACCAGTAACGACTCATACGTGCATAATTAATAAGGAAAAAATAACTTGAAAAGAAATGGATAAACCTCAGATGTATTGTTTTTAGAAGCACAATCTCGAAAATCATTATTTTTTTATACAACAGGAAAATCATTATTTTTTACACAACAGGTTACTATTCTAATTTTTGTAATTCTCTTTGACACGCTAGTTATTTTTAAATAAAAAAAATTATAGTTCAGCCTGTACAAAATTACTCGTTCTAACTCGTTATCAAACAAGAAGAACCCATTCATATTGCCAACTCAATAATTTATCGTCTATCACCCAAAAATTTGCCCATGTGTTAATAAAAAGATACCCTTATTAGCTCCATTCTCAACTCTCTATTTCTGGGCACTGACCTCATACTTCTTGTTTAAAGTAACAGGGGACACAATTAAAGTTTCATGTCAAACATTCATGGGCAGTGTAAATTTCTTTTTATTAGAAAGTTAAAATGTGGAAAATGGTGATCAGGTACACAGGAAATGAATGCACTTGCCTTTTAAATTGAATAAGAATCCAGCGGAAACAGAAGAAATAGTTCAAGCAGTCGTTCTGCTTAAAATAATTATGTAACGGACTGTCCAGTAGTTCTACTAACTGCCAATATCAAAAGGAAAAGAAAACAAGTTAGAAACTTTTATATAAATCTAAATGTCCCAAAAGATTTTTCAATAATAACCCACATAAAGTTAAGGATGCATAATAAGGCAGCATAATAAGAAATGGTTAAGTTAAAGCGCTCCTTATAGAGGTGATAAAATGGGCGGTTGTTGGGTAACAGGTTGTGTATATGCCACTTAACTTTCAATGTTATAGTGATTTAATCTCATAACTTTTCTTTTTATGACTTGTTAAATGCTCATTTTGAACAATTAAATGCTTACACTGGAACAAATACATAATACAGTTAGTGTTGAATAAAACCAAGAAACCAACTTTCAACATTTTAGTAGTTTAGATCCTTAATATCTTTGTAATGTTTGCGTCACTTTTATTATATTATCTCGATTATTATGATATTTATTTTGTATATGTAGTGTGAACAGAAGCGTTTAACACATTCGTCAGGTCAACATGAGAATTCAAGTACAATAAAGAACTTAAGAGCTATAACCACTGCAAGAAAAAAATAATAATAACAATAAAATAATTACTTTAAAAGGGACTAAAAAGCTAAAATGTTGAAAGTGGCTTGGCTTTATCCAACATTGACCCTTCAGTTCTTGGTATGGATCAGAACAGGTCAGTCGGGCTGGCCAAAAAAAGTCACCTTTTTTCCTTTTTTGAGTTTTATACAGCGATAATTAATGTTAAAAAAAAACATCAACAGATTAGCTGTCATATTACAATAATAAACCTCGTATATTTTATTAGATGGAAAACAGTTTTATGCACTTTGATACATTTTAAGCGACTTTTAACCCCTTCTACCCAATTCGCTTTAAGGGAAACAAATTTAATTTATCCAGATTGACCAATTCACCCAAAAATGGGTCAAAGCTTCCACATCTAGCTTCAAGTTTTAACCAAAGCAAAGTGATACAATGTGTATATGCTGAAAAAAGAACACACACACAGTTCGGATGGGGGGAAAAGAGGGGGGAGGGGGATAGAAAGGACCTTGGATAATGCAAAAAGCTGAGAGTGCATGCCACTCTGATCACGGTTGAAATTTGGTCCAAGTCTTTCCAATAGAGAAACAAAACACCAGAATGCTTCTGATTCATCTTTCATGATGAATAATATTGGGGAGAGGAGATCACTCATGCCCTAAGAAATGTAATATATTATTAACAAAATTGTGCATATCTATATTGAGGCAAAACATATTCTTTTCAATAGAAATCAAAATGTCTACAACACAATCCAAGTAAATCAGTAATACAAACAACTTTAAAAGGTTAAATAATAAAGACTGAATTATAGTCATGGCATAACTAAGAAAAGCAATTCATATCAGCTGAAAAAGAAACGGGTTGAACACCACCCAGAAAGTAATTTAATTCATCAACCTCCACACAATCGTTTTATTCCAAAAGTTGTTCTATTTGAGATAGTGTAGTTTTAGTAATCATATTCGACCTATTTACAAAAGGTTCATACTTTTGGACAAAAAGTGTTTCATATCAATTAAATCTGTCCCATATTGACCCATACCAAAAATTACTACAACCACTAGAGAAACACACGTTTGATTAGTATAACTATATTATTTCAAAAAGAATGACTGTTGGAGTTGAGCTCGCTTTAATTAGTTACCCAACCCACTCAACATGCCCCTATCAATCCAATCATGCCATGTCCGGTGTCAACCCTTCAAATAATCATGCTCTTAGCACATTGCAACTGACAATGGTAGTGCATTACCTGACAGTAACCAAGATCAAAGTTGTAGAATGAGTACGTCAACAATATGTCATGCATAAGGCGTACATTTGGATTGTCATCACCCTCATAGAACGATAATGATCTGTCCGTCCTTACCTTGAAAAAATAAATAAGCATCAAAAATCATTAAAATTACCCACAGTGGGAATATCTTGAAGTATATCATATTCTATGGTCCCTACTCATACCACATCTTTCTCGATAAGACCCTTCCTTTCTCTGAACTTTGTAAATCTTTTTGCTTGTTCAGGGGAAATGCTCTGCAGGAGGTAACCAAATAAAATATTCTATTTCACCATAAAATGTAGGGGTGGCGACTCCCAACACGACATGAACCCAACAAGAAAAGAACAGGTTAGGGTTGAAGCTTAATTGGTTTGGAATGTAAGTAGCCTGACATGGGTAACCCATTAATAAAGAGGTTGCCTTCCGTTTGCCATTACAAATCCACCAACACGTTTACAGCTACAACCAAAATTGTAAGACTGGAAGCACCACTTTAACTTATATTAGTTTTCTTTTCTCTTTTTCAATCTCGTATTATATTCCTATGCCTTTTTATAGTTGGGTTGTGGATCTCAATAACACTAGCCATACAGACGGGTAGTTGACACGGCTAATCTGTTTATAAACGTTTCTGAGCTAGGGTTCAATTTTTCTACACAATTAATTATTAACCAATAGGGTCAGGTTTGGGATGGGTTATACCAACCCGCCAACCAGAACACGACATGACTTTCTGGACCTAATAAAACAATAATAACCTAAGAAAAAATAATAATTTCTGCAAGGAAAAAAAGAAAACACACACCTGCCATTGGTTTTTGATTGTCTCATAATCTGACTTCTTAACTGACACAACATACTCCCGCTCTGCGTATGTAGAATCATATGAATAGTATCCTAACAAAAATGTCCAAACCTGAAAGCATAATCAAAAGGTTTAGTTCCACTATGCAAACAGAGAACAGTGTAAAAACCCAATAATGCCACAAATAAGAAACCTCTTTCCGCAAGTTATGCTCCACGCCCCCATAGAATATCCTCTTTTTCAAAGCATTTGGATCTACAATACGGCCTTCAGAATCCAAAAAGGTTGACCACTATATAAAAAAGTCTTAGCAGTCAAAGACCTACTACATGTACGTCCCTTTTTTGAAGGTGGTGTGCATGTGTAAGAAGAAAGGATTTGAAATCTATGTTTTAGTAAAGAACAATAGCAACAGATACAAATGCCACTCAGCAGGCGATAAAGTTATATTTTATTCGTTCTAAACAATAATTTGAACCAAAAAATTTGTTTTTTACACGTAACAAAGTAGCAAAACAAGAAGCTATTGAACCATTATAAGGTATTTCCAGACAAAGTCTACTAATGAAAGTCTTACAATCCCATAAATTTTTGAAAAAACTTGTTGCGGCACAAAAAAGTTTATAGAGAGAAGTGGTATTTTGAAAACTAATTGTGGATATTCAATTATGATTCAGTTAGAGATGACTTTTTTTTTCTTTTCTGAAAAGCGGTTATTGATGATTCTCATAAGCATGTACAAAAAAGTATGCCTTACCTCTTGACGCCCTAAAGGATGTTGACGTGGTTGTCCCCATACCAGAGATAATTTATCGAACTGCCAAAATTAAAAAGAAACAAGCTAAGAACTAGGAAATTGTATGTGAACACCCACCAAAACAACAATGCAACTATTCCCATACAAGGTTCATATATAATAAATGTTGGCATGCTAAAATCACAACTTTGCAACAGAACAAGTAACACATTAATGTTCCTATGTTGGTTAATCATCATAAGAGGATTATTGAATTGAAAGCAGATATCAATGTTCATGCAGCCATAATGTGCTAGACTAGCATGCATTTTCTTCGCTTAAAAAATCATCAACTTCTAAATTTTAAATATCTTACAGAACTATTTATCAAATTATCAAAATTTCCTTATATTTTTCTATTAATTGCAGAGAAGGAGATCATAAAATGAAGGAATAAGGAAAAACAGAAGATAGTAAACCAATTATTTGAAGGTTTATTAGTGAAGAGGAGAGTGGAATAGTACAGATCACTTGCTTAAGTTTAGAAGAATTTCATAAATGTAGCAACTCAATTAGTACAATAAAACCATATGAAAATTTTTGAAGAATTATTTCTCTAGTGAAGTGAAGTGAAGTAAATTAAATGAAAGCACCCACAAAAATTATAGTGGGACTCCCTCCACTTGTAGGGTCTCCTACTATAGCCAAATCCAATATCATGCAGATGTATGCCTTTAACTAATGTGCATCCTAAGCCAAAATGAGTGTTGAATCTGAAGTGTTTGATACTGTTGCATGACTAATAGTCGATCAAACTTCCGTTGTCAGCTAGTAGTTGGATTATTTCTTATGCTCACATATTGCAGTCCTTATTTAACCATTTTATTGGTAAAGCTGATTTGTTACTCCTTTCGATTGATACAAAACACTGTGCTTGGATATTAAGTTGTTTTCTTCCAAACACCTAGCTTGTAGCCTTGTATAAGTAAAGAATAAACCTTTTCATTTGCTATGTGCATAAACTTAAATTTTAGAGAGGATAAGTATCACCCAAACTTTTCAGCTTCTCTAGATTTGACTTATATTATTTTCTTAGTGCATACCAACGAAATATCTATCAAGAAATGACTATTTCTTCATTTATACCTTACTAAATGAATACTTTTTCCGGTCCCTAGGGTGCTTACTTTATCGAGGTTTAACTGTGCCTTAAAACTAGGTTTTTAACATGCTAGTATACACTTGAACTATGACAAAAAACTAACTTCCAAATTTATCTTCTAAAAAGATTTATTACCTCTATTGGATCAGAGGGTACAGGAACTTTCTTGGGAACAACTTCCGTATCATTGGAGGCCAATTCCTGTGACTGGTGATCTTTGGAAGCCCAATTAGTCCTCCTTTTCTCATTAGGACCATGACCATCAACAAGGTTCTCACGAAAAAGCTGGGAAGTTGTCTCTCGAGCAAACCTTGTTACAAGAGAAAACTTCTCCAAAACTTGAATTGAAATATCTCGAGCAGGATCGTGCCCTTTCTGCCTGTGTTTGTTGTTTTGTTGCATACTTCTCAAATGACCATCTTCTGAGGTATGCTTATTCTCCAAACTGCCATCAGAGAGAGAACCTGAAGACAAAGGTGTTCTGTTTGCAAGAGATCCTGGAAGCTCCAATGAAGACAAAGTTCTCTGATAAGACATTAAACAATATATGTAAAAGAAACTGCAAACAAAGTTCAATAACCAATGAATGAATATGAACTCAGAAAATAACAGTTCATATGAGCTAAATCAAAGAGGCTAAGAAACTAGTAGCAATGACACTGCACCTGAAGAGGATCTTGGAAGTTGTTTACAAGAAACAGATTTGCATCTTCAGAAGACCTGCAGTAAAACAGGTCTAATTAGAAACAATCTTATTTAGGCTTAAGATGCAGCACGCTAGCAACAAAATTTTAATTATAATATCATATAAACTGTAAACATTATCTTAACTGTAAGAGCAAGCAACACAGGTTAAAAACAAAAACCACAAAGAATAACAGATACCATGTAATCTTGAAAGAGAGAGTATCTACAACCGGTCCACAATAGGAGACTACTTATAGTTGTTTGTTGTAGCTAAAAGGTCTTTGCTGATAGATGGTAGTTACAATATGTAGCTTGTATTGCCATTTTTAATATTTATTTTACGACAATGTAACACCAACTCCCTTACAAATATCACATGCCAAAAAGATCAGTTTTGTAAATGAGAATAACATATTGTGAGATCTCAACTAGGATTAATATGTACTACATTCGTGTTCCATGCATCCCTTTGCTGATATAATAATCGGATAAAAACAATTTCCATCTAGAATCCCAAGGGTCCATGTGATACCATTTACAAAGTAATCGACCTACCCAACAGAAAGACCACGTTGGAATTGCAAGGAGCCTACATAAGAAAAACCACCAACCTGACAATAAGAACATGTTGCTTGATTGTAGCTAGAAACTCCCGTACTCCACCACTATAGAAGTAAAGAGGAGGGAATGCTAGACCTACATAAAGTTTATGTCAGGCTGAAATTAAGTAAAAAAAAGTAAAACATGTTCATATTGAACAGCATCTACCAGACCTTCCCGAACAAGTAGAAATGAAATTAGGGTAAGATAATGCAATTGAATTCTAAACCACTTAGAAAAACTAGCCCGTAAAACATGCTGGGAGAACAATAGCAACAATTAACAACCCTGGGTGTAGGTTTTGAGAAGAAGAGAGCGCCATAGCTCTTTTATAGTGCCTAAAAGGAAATGTTTCAACACCTCACGGATCAAGTTAAACCATTACAAGATAAGATGATTGTCAAATACAAATTACAACTCAAAAATTAATAAATCTGTCTTCTAGAAAGGTATAACTTCATCTTAACCTTATAAAAATCCTACAAGCATATAAGAATTAAGATAATAGCAGTGCAATTCACTCTCTACAATGCTAGAGGTACATCTTAAGGATTTTAGGGTGATCATGCTAGTATGCTACTTGCCTAACTAACTAATACTCAGTTACAAGAATATTTTAGAACTAACATATGCACGATCTGATAAATATAACCCTGAAAAGTACAGTTATAAGTCTTGCACAATCCACAATCCACACTGCACATAAAACGAAACTACAGGAGTAGGCTATAGATTTAACTGGCCATGAACTCAGATGAACAATTGATGAGAGAAATTTGTTTCGAACATGATAGAATGCACATCGGTAAACATGAACAACATAAATATATTGAATATAGTTTGCTTCATAGTAAACTTGAAAGATATTGATGAATAATAGAACCAACTATAGTGCAAAAGAATGTAACAACCTACCTGATGATACAACAATAACGTAATGCCACCCAATTGTTGGTGAATGCCGACGAATGGACTGAATATCAGAAAATGGTAATGCCCTTATGGTATACAAATTTTTGTCTGCATAAAGCAACACTGATAATCAGATCCACATATCCATAACAAATTAAATTGTATCCATATACATACACGAGTATATGTACATGGATACACAGATACACCACAAAGAATCAAAAGTTGAGGCTAACCTCTCGCAGACAGCCTCGCATTTGAGCTTTGGCCTTTATAAGGTATCCACGTCTGTTATGACAAAAGGATGAATACCTTATTATCGTAATTAAAAGATTAACAAGCCATCTATCACTAAAAAAATGAATAATTACTTCACAAAGAGTACACATTACCATTAATAGTGAAGAACCCTGCTTAATCAACTTTAAACGTCCACCGATCCTTTCTGCAGCATATTGAGTTGGATGAATCGCCACATTATCCTTCAAGTACACTATTTCGGCATCTTCCGCATCGCTAGAAAAGCTTCGCTTGCTACTGTCACTATGATTCATACTTGAAGAGCCCTAAAATGTACATAGAACAAGTAGAATTTAAGTACAAATGATGTTGGTTTTCATATAAAGCAATTTAAAGCAAAAAAATATATCAGTTACATAACAACTAGGAATACTAACCATTATTAACTGAAATTCTGTTTTTGCATCTGAAATATTTAGTGGGTAAGAAAATATATCATGTGAGTTGCACCAAAGTTGTCAGTTCACTTAGCACACACTATCACTACAAGATATAGTTTCTAGCCGTATTACACAGCAACTGCAGAACTTAGCTACCTAATCACACTTGCATATGTACATATGTGGCAAGGGGGCTGCAGGGAACCTAATGCAAACATAAGGAACTATGGGACTATATTGTTCCTGATCAATCCAACCATACAAATGACATGACATCTTAAATGAGGTCATTTTTGTAATCAGCCTATAGGCTATAGCACTATCATCCAATTAAGAAGCATTCTTTACAACACGCTCGTTATAAGTTTTCAGTTTCTTCCCATTTGTAGCATTTGTTAATCAGAAGTTTCATTGAAAACTTTCTCATACAAGGCCTAGCATGCTTAGCCAAGGTGAAGCTTATCTCCTCTCAATATATGCATGTGATTAAAAAATTTCCTTAGTAGCTTCCAGTAGATTACTGGAAACATAAATGTTAAATTCAGTATAGTTACTTGAATATCCGACAAAGGGCAAGAGATGGACAACTGCATACAGCTTTCAAGGTCTTGTCTGAATACTAAATTATCAACCCAAACACAAGAAAAGACTACTAAGTCACCTCTAATCATTCATTTTCAAATTCGAAACAACAGTCAATATGCAAAAATCCATTGCATCCTTTACTATAACAAACATATTTTATAACACATAGCACAGTTCCTTACTAAACCCACTTCTATTCCTCAACTAAGAAACCATCACTTTCAACCAGTATAAACCATGAACTGATTTGTTAACTACTATTATCCACAGTCAGGCTTGATCACGCCCTAAAACACACAAATTTCAACAAATTTCTAAATATAACCAACAGTCAACAGCAATTACAAATTACAACCAATTACACGCAGTTCAGAATCCGCCTAACGTCTCACATAAATACGGATACACATAAACACCTTCCCAAATTAGATCTCCATACGCAAACAGATCATCCTACTTCCATGACCTTACAAACTGAAGATTCAAATCCCAGAAACCAACAAAACCGATCAAATAGCCCTAATTTACACAAAATCAAAAACCTCAACGCCTAAACAATCAATCAAACTTAATTCAACTGACATCAATCACTTCCAAATCGATCTACAACTAACTTTAACCGTAACGAATCATAGAAAAGCACCGATCGTGATAATGTACATACGATGATTGTTTACTTGTGATTTCGTAAGTTGAATGAATGTTTTGCTTACTTGTTTAGACGCAGCGGCGTAATCGGCGTCGTCGGAGAGATCGTGAATATCAGTTTCGTGCATCGGCGCCGGCGTTTAGTCGGTGATGATGAGCTGGATATTTTCCGATTGGGGAAAATTGAACAGAGTGAGGTGGAGATGGGGGTTTAATATGAATCTCTCAGAATATGTTATAAACTTGTGGAATGCCTGAATTTATATATATATATTTTTTACGGGTGTCTAATCTATACCGTAACTAATCTACTTTTAACGGTTAATTTACTGGTTAATCTGATCATATTCGTTACTTGAGTATACGTATGATAAGAGAAAACTCTCTGAATCAACCTGTAACTTCTTTTTGTTATATGTGAGACTTAAACATAAGATCTACTTATAATGAAGCCTTGAGATATCTTATCTTAATCATTACAGTTAAAAATTATTGGTTATACTTAATCTACTACTTCATATCTCAAGTGAGACTTGACTTAACGTATTTTGATTGAAGGATGTACATCTTTGTTACTAGGACATGCTAGTGGTTGTACATCTGAATTTATATATACTAAACATTTTTGTATTGATTTGATTGACTTTCATTTTATACGTGTGTATAAAAACTCTATATTAGACATGTGTAGATCAATGCGCACTTTGTTTGTTGCATAAGGCATTTTATATCTACGTGTTGAACCTAATTTAATTTTGTTATGTGTCTGTATAAAAGAGGGTATATTGTTTGTATAAGGCCTTGTGCAGGCCGGTTAACATTTGTTCGCCCTGTTATAATTTCACGTAAGACATTTATATTTGTGTGCACCGGCTTAAATTTTTTTATAGTAGATTTGGATTATGTAGATCTAATTAAATATAAAATATATTATGATTATGATAATAATGGAAACAAAAATAAAAAATCCTAACAAATTACTTGCACACTAAGAATAGCAGTTATATCTCATGCTAAGGAAGTTGGCTCTCGGCGTGTTTCCGTCGGTTATGAGTTTGAGGAGTAATTGAAAAGGTAGTCAACTTTTCACTGTTTGAAAATAAATTATTTCTTACGGAACTTAAGACCTGGTCTAAAGATTAGGGATGTCAATGGGTCGGGTATGGGTCGGGTATTGGTATTCCCAACCCCATACCCGATTGTTAAACCTTGTCCCATACCCGGCCCAATACCCATCGGGTATCTATCGGGTATTACCCGTCGGGTATCGGGCATTCCCGCGGGTTTCGGGTATACCCGTTGGGATTTCAAAAAATATATATATATATATATAATTCTTCTCTTTTTATATAGATCAACTTTATATATATATTAACATCAAGATACATGAAC
>BJCO01464946.1:0-21422 GCA_018326465.1 Flaveria floridana | reverse complement strand
AAAAATAAATAAAATTGGGAGTTATAGTAATTTTTAAAATTTTACATTTTTTAAAATGTTTGCCTTAAAATAAATTTATTTTATTTTTCTTTTGGAAAAAAATTAAAAAATTAAAAAAAACTAAGAAGTTGATATCATTGTTTTATTATTTATAGTTTGTACTTGTATATGATTTCAATTATGTTTTATCTTAAAATATAGTTTTATAACTAATAAAATATTTTCTTATTTGATATTTTATTTTTTTAACCCGTGTAATACACGGGTTTACTAATACTAGTATTTAAATATTCTTAAAAAATTACAAAACATTACCATACGAACTTCACGTCCACCGTAAAAACTGTAAAGGTTCAATTCATAGGATTCTATACATTCATATAACTTTTTGATGATTGATTTCAAAGGTTTTTTTTTCTTTTTTCTTTTTTTCCTTTGTATTTGCTGATACATATGCTAAAGAAAATTATTAATAAATATAAATGACGAGTTCAAAAGGATTACGCCACTAAGACAAGGATTAAAACTTTTATATTAAAAAGGTAGATAAATTAATTAAAAAATTAATAATTTCAATCCAATTTTTCTAACTCATTTCATCCGACGCTAACTAATTTTATGTTGTTACATTCAGTTGAGATGTTAAACCTTTTCCCAACTATTTATTTTATAGTCATAATCTATCATCTACCTAAATTAAAATTATTAACCTTTTACGTTTTGTTTAACGACAAACTATCATACTCATACTTTTAAACTAGTTTAAACTAATTTTACTTTACTCTAAATCATCTAATCTAAAAAGCATTAGCTTTTACCAAGTGGGTTAGTATCACGTTCGATATTAACGTTTTACCTCTTTCGTAAAAGAAAAAAAAAATACTAAGTCAAAAGTTGCAAACGAGTCCTTTAACTTTGAATTATTACACTTACGTACCTCAACTTTCTTCATCCAAGATGTAGACTTCTGAACCTGCTCACTCTCCCACCCATTGATGATCGCATCATCCCTCTTGAACCGATTGTTGATCTTCGCTATCTTCGCATTCTGCCACGCCAATATCTTCGATTCGACCTCGTCTTTCTTCACCTGTTGCACCGACGACATGACCTCGCTACGGCTCCCACCATCACTGCTAATCAAACTCCCACCACCACCACCACCACCTAGCCGGAGACGCCACTCGCGGGTTATTATCCGCCACAATCGCCAACGGGTTAGTCTCCATTGGCATCTCATCCTCCCTAATCCTCTCAAGGTTATTAATTGGCTCATGGTGTTCATTAACATCTATATCGGTTCCCGCTAGCACCAACGCGTTGAACTCGCGGCTCATGGTCGTGAAGTTCTCGGTGTCGTTGCTGGCTATCGAGAGGTTTGATGACCGGTGGCTCGTGGTTTCCCAAGCCTCTCCCCGACGAGGGTGGGGCCGCGGTGGTTGGGGGGTCAGGGCGTGTATTTCCCTTATGTTTTCATCGTTATCGTCATCGTCATCGTTGGTGTTGTGTTGTTGTTGGTGTCTACTTGTGGAAGGTTGAGTGGACATGGTGGTTTTAGGAGGTTGGTATGAATTGAAGGGGTTTGGGTTATAATTAGAGTTAAGCAAATATGAACCACACATATGGTGGAGAAACTTGCATGGAGTGTAGGCTAAAGTAAATGAAGATTTATGTTATCCCATGAAAGAGATGGGGTGTACAAATGAGTGTGTTTGTTATTATTATTTTGGTCCCATAAGGGTGGATAGAGTGGGAAGATACATTAATCAAACAATTTTTGGATTATTGATTAGTTTATGAACAATACAAATATGTAACAATTATGAAACCGAACTTTAATTAACATCTTAAAACTAAGTTTTAAACCGTGTCTTCTTGATGAAAAAGTCAATAACCTTGAATCTCGTGGCGTTGAAGATTACTCTTTATGGGTATGATTTGAGTTTAAATCATTGTAAGCGGATGACTAAATGGTATACAGTTAAAAAAAATTATTATCTAGAAAAAAAATGTAACTTCTCTGATATTTATTAGGGTTATTGACTTTTAATAATTCAAACTTTAATTTATTGGTCAAGATTAATTTTAACTCTGAAAATATTTACAGACACTTTCAACTTTAATTTTATTTTTCTCCAACGGCCCATTACTAACTGAGAGTTAACATCGTTAATTTTTGATGACATGGACAACTTGTATGACCAAAACACTAAGCATGAAATTAAAATCAACCATCAAGGTCGTCAATCTGAAACTTCTGCATCATTAAACCCATTAGTGTGCACCTCCTGTTTTGAACCACTTGACTTGTTAAAGGTAGATTTCAAGTGATGATGAATGCTAGACACCGAAAAAACAAACCTCATATAGATTGGGCGGTGACGGAGTTGAAAATGGCTCAAAATTAGCATCATTTCATCAAAAAAATTAACGGGCGTTAACTCTTAGTTAGTAATAGATCGTTGGAGGAAAGTAAGCTTAAAGTTGGAACTGCAATGTTTTCAAAAAAGACCGGACAGTGAACCGGACGCCTTACGCCTTACCGGTCCGCTAGTCGGACCGGTTCAACCGGATGGACCGTATATAAAAACCGGATAAAATTATAATTATTTTTTATAAATATATGTAAAAATTACAAAAAAATAAAAAATATAAAAAAAAACCAGTTTAACCGGTCCGGTTCCCGGTCCGACCGCTGGTTCGACCGGTTCAACCAGTCTGACCACTAGTTCAACGTTAAAACGGTTTTAAGCATCGAACCGGACCGGGTTGGAGTCCGGTTCCGGTCCAACCGGTCGGACTGGACGGTCCGGTCCGATTTTCAAAATCATGATTGGAAGTATCCTAAACATTTAGGGAATTGAAATTAATACCGGCCAATAAATAAAAGTTAAATTTATTAAAAAACCAATAACTTTATTTATTATTATTATTTGTTAATGATGAATCTATCCACCTACTAATTACTTTTAAATTACTCCCAACTTCTCTAATTCCTTTAACACGAGGACAGGTACCTCTGGTTTATCCTACATATATAAAATGTATTATCTTGTTACAAGATTAATTATGTTATTGATCATATGATAAAAATATCTAGACTTTGCTCTTCTCATAAATTTATTTCTTCTTATTCGAACTATTAATATGTTTAAATCAAAGTTCGATTTAATTAAGATGTGGAATTTTCGTGAGAAACATAGAAATTGTTCGTCCGTTATTATCTAAACTCAAATAATTTGCATATACTTTATACAAATGACAACATACCGATTGAAGTGTGAAAGTGCCTGGGAAACGAGTGTCTGCAATGGCTAACAGACTTATTTAACATCATCTTCAAAACCGGGAGGATGCCACAGCAATAGAGAAGCAGTTTCATAGTCCCCATATATAAGAAAAAAGGAGATGTCCAATGTTGTGCAAATTACAGGGGAATAAAGCTATTGAGTCACACGATGAAACTATGGAAAAGAGTTATTGACACGAGGATTAGACGAGAAACTCAGATTACGGTGAACCAATTTGGATTTATGACAGGACGCTCCACAACAGAAGCCATACACGTCACAAGAAGGATTATAGAGAAATATAGAGAAAAGAAAAGGGACTTTCATATGGTATTCATTGACCTAGAAAAAGCATATGACAGTGTGCCGCGTCAACTCATTTGGGAAAGTTTACAACTCAGAAGGGTACTAGAGAAGTATATCAAAATAATAATGGATATGTACGAAGGGGCAAAAACGTGTGTGCGAGCACCAGTCGGAGACACAGACTTCTTTCCGGTGGAAGTGGGACTACACCAAGGATTGGCATTAAGCCCGTTTCTCTTCACAATAGTGCTGGATGAGATGACCAAGTCTATACATGATATTTCATAACACTTCCTCTAGAATGACACTTTTTCAAACTTAAGGGTCTTGAAGTACTGACTCATTAAAAACATTGCTAAAAAAACTAATGAAAAAAACTTTAGCTAAGGAAAAAAGAGTGCAGCTCTCCCTCTCAAATTTTCTTCTGTAGATCTTTATATTGTGTGTACGTGTCATATGCCAATATTATAAACATGTTTTTTAAAAGTTGTTGTAAGGAGTAACTCTATGAAAATATCACCTGAATTGTTGCTATATTGAACGTATTCAATTTTAACTTTTTATCTTTAATAAGGTCTTGAGTGTATGAAAAGAATCTTGGAGGCATATGTTTTGTATAGTCACTTTTGATATACTCTTCTTTAATTTACAAGACATAAGCTGCATTATCTTTGTAGATTGGTGTTGGACTTCTATCTTTCTCCGATCCATAAAAAATTAATATAAGTTATGTTATCGATCTTAGCCATACATATTATCTAGACGCTTCATGTAATGCAATGACTTTAACATGATTTGAGGAAGTTACAACAAGTGTTTGTTTTTGAGACATCCATGAAATTGTTGTTCCTCTATTCTTAAACATGCATCCGGTTTGAGAGCTTGCTTTATGAGAATTAGATAAATAACCTGCATCTGTATAACCAACTAAAACTTCTTTTGAATCATTAGGATAATACAAGCCTAAATCAACATTTCCTCGTAGATAGCGAAAAATATATTTGATCCCATTCCAACGTCTTTTTGTGGAAGATGAACTAAATCTTGCCGACAAATTAACTGTCATGGAAATGTCTGGCCTTGTACAGTAAGATACATAAGAGTTACAATTGCACTAAGGTATGGTACCTCTGGACCAAGAACTTCTTCCTGTCTTCACATGGTCGAAATGGATCACTATCAATACTAAGCGATCTAACGACCACTGGGATGCTTAAGGAATTCGCCTTGTCCATGTTAAAACATTTTTAAAAGCTTCTAATATAGTTTGATTGATGTACCAGTATTCTATTATGCATATGCTCAATTTGTAAACCAATATAATATTTGGTTTTCCCAAGGTCTTTTATTTCAAATTCATTCTTTAAATAAATAGTCATTTCTTGAATTTCCTTTTGCGTCCCAATTATATTTAGGTCATCAACATATACAGCTATGATCATATATCCTGATATTGTCTTTTTAATAAAGATGCATGGACAAATAAGGTTGTTTATGTATCCTTTCTTATCAAATAATCACTCAAACGAATTTACAACATCCTTCCAGATTGTTTCAACCTATATAAGGACCTTTGTAATTTTATTGAATATATTTCCTTAGGTTTTGAACACGTTTCATGGATTTTAAGTCCTTCAGGAATTTTCATATAAATGTCGTTATCAAGTGATCCATATAAGTAAGTTGTAATGACATCCATAAAACGCATATCTAAATTTTAGATACTGCTAAGATGATTTAATATTTAATGGTTATTGCATTCATAACAGGAGAATACGTTTCCTCATGGTTAATTCCCAGCCTTTGAGAAAACCTTGAGCTACTAGTCTAGCTTTATATCTTGTAACTTAATTTTTCTCATTTCGTTTTCGCACAAAAACCTATTTGTACCCAACAGGCTTTACATCTGCAGGTGTTATAACAACAGGTCCAAAAACATTTCGTTTGTTAAGCGAATTTAGTTAAGCTTGCATTGCATCTTTCCATTTATCCATGACAGGTCGATTTTGACAATCATTGACAGATTTTGTTTCAGGAGCATCATATCGGCTTATAATATCACTCACTACAGAATAAGAGAACATCTCATCAATATTTTCCAATTCATCTTGGTTTTATAATGTATGTATATGACCATAGTTGATTGACATCTCTTTGTTCACTTCTTTCTCTGAGAAAGTTTGGACGCTTAGTATTTTATCAGTGTTATTTTCTTTAAGGTCAATTTTCCATTTCAAGTATTTCCCTTTTTCGATAATTTTTTTGATCCAATCGGTCTTCCACGTTTTAAACATTTCTGAGATTCATAAGTCATATCTTTATCTATTTTCTTATTTGGAATTTCAACTTGAGCTGGAGCATTTGCAGCTAGTATATATAAGATTTAGTTACTCCTTTTGTTAGGTCTAGAATTTTATATAGGTTTAGTTCTTGAATCAATCATTGTAACAACTCTTGTACTGTTTCCATCATTATGTATGCAATATATGTTATAGGTTAACCCATTTATTATGTGTTTCTTTATATGTATATTTGCAGAAAAAAATAAGACTTAGTCAATTTCTTGAATTGGCTAAGTGTTGAACAACATCTACGGATGAACAAACTGTGCCTCCGTAGATAGTCTGGAAGAATACAAGTATGGACTCCGTAGGACTCCTGCGAAAGCTTTACAACAAAATCATCCAAGGCAACTGGCGCATCTACAGAAGACCATCATCTGCGGAGGACCAATCTCCTGCGGAGGACCAACACTTGATGTACTTCACCAAGTATATCAAGTCAACAAAGTCAAACACTAAAATGACAAGTCAACATCTACGGATGACTTTCACTTTAGTCAGAGAATATCACATCAGGATATTCTTTGAGTAACTTTCTTACTCTGATAAGAAAGTTACTGATTACCCTAATAGTAAATATCTAAGCCTATAAATACGAGGTCTAGGTACACACTTTTAGGTAACAATATTGAAGAGATTGTGAGTGACAGCTACTAATCATTACGATTAAACCCTAGCATCCGCAAACAATCTTCGAACAATACACGAATCAAAATAGTATTAAACCCTAGCATTAGCAATAGAATTCATTGTTTTGTTTTTGTTTATTGTAATCATTATACAATTATTAATGGAACACCTTTGAAACATTTATGTTATTCTTCATCTTACGTTCATCTGTTTTTCATTAGTTGATTTTGTTCTTCATAGTTTGTCTTTTGTCAAACAACTTTACATCAATCGATCGATCGAACAACAATCGGTGATAATTCCGCAATCATTGTTTGTGATTAACTAAGCTGATAATTCCCTAACGATCCTTGGATTCACAGGTGGTATCAGAGCCATGTGCTCATTGATTTAGATCTGTTGATCTATCAGTATTAGTTTTTGTTTGATTAATCGTTTATATCATTAGACCTATAAAGTTTTTGATCAGATCTATTGTTTTCGATTAACAATTGTTTTAGGGTTTGTTCATACGACTCGAGAGTGTAAGACTCATTTTCGATCATGTTATCAAGCAAAACAATTAAATCACAGGTCGTAATTAGTTAACCAGTAGCTAACTACGATATTGAGATCAACAAGTTGGTGCAATCATTAAAATTTTTTATATCGATCAGTTGGGTACTGTTCCATTGCCCGATCAACTCACATCTGCATTAAAACCAGTTTTTAATTCGTAGATCTGGGTTATTGTTCGAGTATTAACAGTTGTTCAATCTTTTTGAACAATTTTCAACATTAAACATCCTCTTTCTCGTACTTATTTGAGAATTGATTGAGAAGGTTAACTAACTTTTGACATTAACGTCTTAATTAATTGATAATTAAGAGTTGATCATTAATTAGTCATTAACAAAAGGATTTTTGTTTTAGTTAAAACAATCATTTAACTAAAATGAGTAATTCTGTCGTTGGATCAGCATACCAACCCCCTAAGTTAGAGAGCAAGGTTGACTTCAAAACATGGAAAATCCGTTTTAGGAACCATGTAAATTACACTAATTCTGATCTATGGTCATCCATAACAAAAGGTCCATACATTCCACTAATGTTAGGACCTGATTATAATGACAAGAATTAGCCCGTATGTTTAAAGGATTTATCATCTGATAACACAAAGAGGGTCAAGATTGATATCAAAGGGTATAGTATGCTCATTATGGCTTTGTCTGAAGATCTTCTCATTAGGTGTGAAGAATATAAAATGGCTAATTCACTATGGAAAACTTTGCACACTATGTGTGAAGGCAGTGATGAAATCCAAAGCAGTAGAAAGGATACACTCAGGTCACAATATAAGACATTTCATCATAGTGAGGGTGAATCCATTCCTCAATAGTTACATAGATTCATGCAACTTGTAACTGAAATGAATATCTTGGAGTTGAAGTATGACAATGAGGAACTCAACAAAAAGATGCTCCATACTCTTCCTGGGAGTTGGACGCAAACAATATCAATGTTCAAGAACACCCTGGACTTGAACGCCATCGGGCTTGACACCTTGGTGGCTAAAGTGGAAGCTCTTGAGCTTGATAAGAAAACAAGAAACAAGAGCATGAAAGCAACCATTGCTCCCTATCAATTCAAGGAATCAAAGAGTATGGGAAGTGCTTTCATTTCAAATGAAGATGATGAGAGCTCTTGTGTTGTGAGTGTTGAGGAAGAAGAAGTTGGTTTTTATGCATCAAGACCAACTAAATCGACTAAAAGTCACTCAAGCAATAAAACAAAAAGGAAAAAGGATGATGGAAAGAATGCAACTGCTAAGGGACCATCCTCTAACAATAAAAGCAACAACAGTTTAGAACCAATTACCGTAGTACTTGATTCTGAAGAGCAAAAAGCAGTATTTGCAGCTTTTAGCTCAAGCTTTCAGGCATACCTGGGCAGTACTTTAACCCCAGCTCATTTTTGCAAGCAAGATCTAGAAGAACTTCATCCTGATGAAGTAAACGAAATGGATCTGCAATAGCAGATGGCAATGATTGCTTATAGGGCAAAGATGTACCTGCAGAGAAACAAGGGATTATCTACTCCAGGTAGAACAACAAAAATAGGAGTTGATAAATCAAAAGTGTGATGTTTCAAGTGTAACCTTTATGGGCACTTCTCAACGGAATACAACCAGCAGTCCACATCTCAGCAACAATACCAACATCCTTAACATCAGTAACAACAACAACATCAAGAAAATCAAAGGCCATTCAAGCAGCCTGAACTCACCAATTCATCCCCACCAACTTCAAGTACATCTACAGCTAGCTCAAGCAAGATTCAAGAGACTGGATTGATCATCTTGCAGGATGGTACTTGTGACTGGAGCCTATATGAGGGGGAAGTCTTGGAAAAGAATCAAGCTCTTATGGCGAACATGGAGAACAAAGGTCAACCAATGTCTAAAGAGGTAAGAGAAAGATTATGTTCATCCAGCTGCATTGAGGAAGTTGAAAGATAAAGAACTCATGCTCAACAACTTGTTAATAAAGTTAAAGAAACTATGGTTTTAAATGAATCTCATGTAAGAGATCATAAACTTTATCAGGTAAAAATAACTTCCTTACAAAGATATTTAGATAAACTTGTTTCAGAAAATTATAATTTGAAGGCACAAGTTAAGCATTTAACTGCATCCTTAACAAAATCAATGGCAGAACATGCATCCACTGAAGTGAAACTTCAGAAGTTTCAACTTTCATCTCAACAATATGAGAAGTTGATAAATTCTCATATTGAGTCACAAACAAATCAGGTTTGGGTTTTCATAATGTTCCACCCCTAGTAAATAACAAATATACCTTATTACCTGATTCTATGACTAACAGCTTGTCAAACCATTTTGTGCCAAGCACTAATCATACAATTAAAACTGTATTTATTCAAGTGGCAAATGATGATGATTCTGAGGTGACTAAAACTAAATCAACTAATTCCAAAGTTTCACAACATGATGAATCTGATTTTTATTTTGATGAATGTGATGATCTGCTTGAGCTGGATGATCATGATCAACAACAAGGTGATGATAAGGGTAAGGGAACAAGTTCGGTGTTTGAACCTTCAATACCAAAAGTGCTTGAAGAAATCAAAGTGCCCTATCCACCTCAACAAATAAACTTGTTGAAGACTATCCACAAAAGAATAACTCATTTGATTACTAGGATTCAACAGCTAAGTAACCAGCAAATGACTCAACCAACAACAAAAAGGTCTGAAGCTGATGCAAGAGTAAACTCTACGAAAGAAGCAAAAACTACTTTCGCAGAAAAGATCAAGAAAACCAAGTCAACAACTTCAGCAGATCTTCTACGTAAGAAGAAGATTGTTGAAAGTCAAGAAACCTCAGCAGATCCTCAGCAGATGAAGAGAACTGTTGAATTGTGTAAATAGTCTTCAGTAGAAGATCTATGGAAGAAGGAAGTTTCTTTTGAAAGGCAAGTCAAAACAAAGAAATCTGTAGCTGAAGCTTCAACAATCAAAAGCACTGGCAAGAAATCTATAAAGGTTGTGCTTCACCAAAAAAAGTCAGCTGCTAAACTCTCAGAACCATTTGACATTATGTCTGGAAGTGGCAAAGACTCTTCAGCAGCAAAACTTGAGAAAGAGCTAAAAGAGCATAAAAAGAAGCTGAAACAAAAGAAGAAAATAGTTGACTAAGGGAGTGACGAAGAAGATAAGTACTGCAAGTGGTGTGATATGACTAATCGCAACATTGAAGATTGCTACTTTAGCAGCTACTGTTCTATTTGCAATATGCATAAGCATATGACTTCAGATTGCTACTTCAATAAGCATTGTGCAATATGCAACAAAAACAATCATTCAACTCAAGACTTCTACTTCAACAAAAAGAATAAAACAAAAGTTCCTAAGAAAAAGCAATCTCAGAACAATGATACAGGTTCACAATCTGAAGATAGCATCAAAGAATCAGAAACAAAGCAGCTGCAACCAAAGAAAAAGGTTGGAAAGACAAACAAAACACCTACAGCTGATGAATATCAACAACAAAAGGATGAAATGGCTAAGAAGCAAACATATGCTTCTAATGCTCAACTAAAGAAGATGGAAAAACAGCAGTCTCAAAGCAAAACACCACACATAAAGGTGGGATTGAATGAAAAATCAACATATGCTGAAGAGATATTCTTTGATCAGTTTGATAAAGGTACTAAAGTATCCAAATCAAAATCAAAGGATGCTGAAGCCTTCCACATCAAAAGTTCTTCATCAATAGAAAATGAGAAGAAAATAAGGTGCAAGAGGAAGTGACTGATAAACAAGTTCAAAATGTCTTAAGTCAAACTCCTAAAGAATCATCCTCACCATCATAAATAAAACTAAATGAATCAATTGAGTCTAAAGTCAAATCTAAATCATCAAGACTTATTCATGAAGGAGTGACTATTTTAGACACAAGTGGTCAGCCAAGCTCATTAAGACTTGGGTTCCCCATTCTAATTGAGATTATTTTTTATGCAGGAACATACATGGAGGGCTGAAAACAAGTGATATGTTGACAGTGGATGTTCCAGGCACATGACAGGGAACTATTCTCTCCTCCATGATTTCAACATAAAAGTTCTTCTTACATAGCATTTGGTGGGGATAAGAAGGGAGGTAAAATTGTAGGTGAAGGAATTGTAACAAATAATGTACTAAAGTTTGAGAAAGTAGTTTTTTTTTGAAAACTTACAATTTAATTTTGCTCGGTGTTTCTCAAATTTGTATTAAAACTATACCACTTTATTTGATAAAAATCATTGTTACATTCTTAAACCTGGTTTGCAAATCCCAGATGATTATATCCTTCTTAAAGCACCAAGAAAAGGCAATACATATGTTTTGGACATAAACAACACCTCACTAACCTCAAATGAAACATGCCTGATTTCTAAGTCGTCAGAAGATGAATCTCAACCGTGGCATAGAAGGTTGGTTCATCTAATATGAAGAACATGAATAGGCTGGCAAGAAATGACTTAGTCCTTGGTCTTCCTAAGAAAGAATTTCAATGTTCTATTCATTGTTCTTCATATTACAAAAGAAAACAACATAAGGTGTCTCACAAGTCCAAAACAATTAACACAAATACAACACCACTTAAATTGCTTCACATGGATCTGTTTTGTCCAACCAATATGATGAGCATTGGGAAAAGGCAATATTGCTTGGTGATTGTTAATGATTTCACTAGATTCACATAGGTCTTCTTCTTAAAACATAAAAGTGAAACATCTGAAACACTCATGGAGTTTATCACTAAAATTGAAAATCAACTTGATTTAAAAGTCAAAATTTTCAGAAGTGATAATGGGTTTAAATTTGTTAACTGTGTTATAGATACCTTTTGCCGGAACAAAGGCATAACAAGACAGCTCAGTTCACCAAGAACTCCACAACAAAATGGAGTTGTTGAGACAAGAAATAGAACTCTCATTGAAGCAGCTAGAACAATGCTTACTGGTTTACATCTGCCCATTACCATTTGGGCTGAAGCAGTGAATACAACTTGCACTGTTCAAAACAGAACATTGATTATGAAAGAACACAACAAAACACCTTATGAGCTCTTATTTAAAAGAAAGCCTTTTATAGGCTATCTTAGAGCTTTTAGGTGTCATGTGTCTGTGTTAAACACCAAAGAACAATTAGGAAAGTTTTTAGAAAAAGCCTATGATGGTTTCTTGTTGGTCTCATCAACATCCAAATCAAATAGAGTTTACATTCCATAATAAAACATTATGGAAGAAACACCTAATGTATCTTTTGATGAAACATCTTTTACAAAATCAGTAATAGGTTCATCATGGTTGTTTGATATAGATGCTTTCATGAATTCATTTAACACTGGTTATTTGAATTTTACAGGTTCTACGGATACATGTTATCCTTATGTACCTCCAACAATGAGTGAAGTGCCACTAACTGCAGATCCACCAAGACCTCATCCTCATACACCAAGTGTTGCAGATCATGGGCTTTCACCACAATTAACTAATGAACAGTTCAATAGAAATCCAACTTCAACCTCCAAAGAAAATAAAGTATCAACAGTTGTTATCCCTGCTTCCGTAGATGTTAATACTACATCCGGAGATGTTAATACTGCATTCGTAGATACTCCATCTACATTCAGAGATGCTCCAATTTGAATTGAAGTTCCAAATCCATTGGTACAACAACCAAGTCTATTAAGAGCATCAGCAGATCCATAACCTACATCCAGAGATATTACTGTAACACCTGTGGAAGTTGAAACTACATTTGTTGAAGCACAAAATCTGGGAGATAGATATCATTCAGCCTCACATCAACATGATGAAGAATTTGACTACTTTGCTAATTCTCCATCACAGCTGGATCAATCTCCATCACCACACATGACTAATTTGGAATCTTCCATTCAAGTTGATCATATACCAACCAACAGAATTCATAAGAATCGCCCAATTGAAAGCATAATAGGTGATCTTCATGAAAGAAGCACAAGAAATCAAGGGGGAGCAGCCAACATGTGTCGTTTCTCCTATTTTTTTATCTCAAGCGGTTCCACCTAACATTATAGCTGCACTTAAAGATAATAGCTGAATTGAAGCTATGCAAAAGGAGCTTCAATAATTCAGAAAGTAAAAAGTCTAGAATCTAGTTGATCTGCCTGAAGGTTAATACCTAATTGGTACCAGATGGCTTTTTAAGAACAAATTAGATGATAGAGGAATCATTGTTAGAAACAAAGCAAGGATGATAGCTCAAGGTTATACTCAAGAAAAAGGCATAGACTATGATGATGTCTTTGCACCAGTTGCAAGGATAGAAGCAATCAGAGTTTTTCTACCTACGCTTCATATAAGAAATTCACAGTGTACCAAATGGATGTAAAATGTGCTTTCTTATATGGTAAAATTGATGAAGAGGTCTATGTTTCTCAACCTCCAGGCTTTGAAGATCCTGATCACCCTCATAGGGTATACAAGCTTCACTAAGCTTTGTATGGGCTTCATCAGACTCTAAGGAAATGGTATGAGACATTATCATCCTTCCTGTTAAAGCATGGATACAAGAGAGGAACAATAGATCAGACACTCTTCCTTAAGCATGAACATCAAGATCTCTTGGTGGTTTTAATATATGTAGATGACATTATATTTGGATCAACAAACAAGAGATTATGTGAAGGGTTTGAAGCATTGATAAAATCTGAGTTTCAAATGAGCTCTATGAGAGAATTAACATTCTTCCTTGGATTACAAGTTCATCAGAAACCAGATGGCATATTTATCAACCAAGAAAAGTATATTCATCAAATACTGTAGAAATACTCTCTTGCTGATACATCTTCATGCAAAACACCAGCATCAACCACAGATAAGATTGTACCTGATCCTAAAGGGAAGTCTGTGGATCAAAGATTACATAGATCAATGATAGGATCATTAATGTACTTAACTACAAGTAGACCTGACATTATGTTTGTTGTTTGTGTTTGTGCCAGATACTAATCTGATCCAAAGGAATCATATTTGAATGCTATGAAGAGGATATTCAAATATCTTAAAGGGAAGCCAGCTCTTGGACTTTGGTATCCCAAAGAAGGAGAATTCAACCTCCACTCATGAGACAGTGATTTTGGGGGATGTAATAATAACAGAAAATCCACAACGGGTGGATGTCAATTATTAGGACCAAGGTTTGTATCTTAGTAGTGCAAGAAACAAAAAAATGTATCAGTATCCATAGCTGAAGTTGAGTACATAAATGCTTCAGCTGGTTGCTCTCAAGTTTTATGGTTACAAAACCAGTTACTTGATTATGGGTACAGTTTTCTTCAAACACAAATTCATATAGATAACTCACCTGATATGTTTATCACTGCTAATTTGGTGTAATATAGTAAAACAAAACACATAGAAATAAGATACCATTTTCTGAGAGATTGCTCAGAGAAGGGTTTGATCAAGTTGATCAAAGTAGACACAAAGGATTAGCTTGTTGATCTGTTTACTAAAGCCTTTGATTCAATAAGATTTAATTTCTTAATTGAGTCTTTAGGCATGATCAATCTTGATTAATCATCATCACAGGACAACATGATCTATCCTTCAAATTATTTACTAAGAAAATTCCAAAAACATTCATAAAATCTATAAAAACACAAAAAGATTGCCTTTTTAAGTTATTATTTGTGTATAGTATGCATATTATGAGAAATGATCATACACTATTCCTTAGCTTACTTTCCTGATTTAATAAGAAAGACTGATCAGAAGTGAATTGATATGTGAGTAGGTTCAACCTGAGTAGAACATAAACAACTGCATGCTTAACTTAATATCAAGATGATACATTGTGGTAAATTCTATTTTGAGGAGAAAGAAAGTGAGTCTCATCCTGATGTGATCAACTTACTCACCCAAACACACTATGTTTAGATTTCATATAATTTTTAACTTTGCAATTCATATTCCCTTTGTTTTATGTAAGCAAAGACCTGGGTTATAATCACTTATGTTTATGAATATAAACATCTGGTGATATGATTATGATCATCATTATCCCTCTATTTTGTGTGAACAAAGACCTGGGCCATAGACACCTTTGTTTTACATGAGTAAAGACCTGGTGACCTAAGGATGATCATATATTAAGCTCTAAAAGAATCCAATGTGATCAACTATATATTAAATTTAAAGAGCTTACACAATAATCTGCATTAATAAGATTTCACAAAAACCTTAAGATAGAACTTATTGTTAAAGGAACATAGTTTAAAAGTGTGAAAAAGTGATAAGATGACTCATAAATGGATGACAACCTCTATTGTGAATTGAAGTGGAGTCCATATCTGTCATTCTCTAAACCATATCAAAACATGATAAACAACATGCATTATTGAAAATATACTCTTGTTTGAATTTATGTGGCCCATAATACTTACAATCAGCACTAGATTTATGTCTATTATTTAAATTCTAAATGCATAAAGAAGGTTCTAAGTGCTATAGTATGATCCCAACATATGTTTCATATGCTTGTAAATATATTTAATTTCTACTTATATTAAAAAAATACAATAATATTTTTTTATTCTCTTTGTTGGACAGAAAAGTATTTTTCATGCTATTCTCTAATTAAATTTATGTTAAAAATCATTATTAAGCACAAATTTAGAGGGAGTAGTAATAAATCAGCATGAAAAATGAGTTGATCAATATTAAGGAAGGAAATTGGATATTGGGCAACTATTTTGGATGTTGGATATTTGTGAGATTTTTGCACAATTGCCATGGAACAAAGTCAACAAGTTCCAATAGCAATACATGGTCTAATAATATATTAGAATTATACATCAAAAAGGATAACTCCTTATCCTTCAGTAGAAGTTACAGTGTAATGTTGCTTATCAGCAGCTGCTACAGTGTAAAATTTAACAAGTTAAAATTTATACTTCCTTAGATTGGTAATCTACGGATGTGTTCACATTTTAACAAGTATGATTTCTTTCCATAAGATTAGTAGAAGATAAATTAAACTTTATCTTCCGCATAAGATCTGTGGGGAATTAATTTCCTGCGAAAGATTAATTTCTCTGCGGAAGAACTTAGGATGGGTTATTAGGGTTTGGATTATTAGGGTTTGGGTCGTACAACATTAAATGACATTTAAATAATATTTCGAAGATATAAATACACTTGACCGTTGTCATTTATGTTCACTTTCTCAAATTCTCAGACCAATCAGCGAAAATCTCTTAAACCCTTCGTCTTCAATCATCAAACATTTAAAACACCACTTCAAAACAATTATTGATTTAGTTGCCTATACCTCTGTTAAACATTCAAACATTATAAGCAAGGTAAATCATTCTTTATAACATCCAGATTGCTGATCGTAACTGAAATGTCATTGAAACGATTAAACTTCTTAAAAATTTTAAATTTTTATTTCAAGCCTCAATTCTTAAATCATTGTTTTTTGATGTTCTTGTGTATTGCAGAAGGCTAATCGATTCGCAAAAGAGCATAATGTATGTGCTTTCCTCAATCTGAATGACCCTATGACTGAGGGATGCACAGATATTATCAGATACCTACGCGGGTCGAGGATATTCTATTCCCTAACCGCTGACCCAGTGATCTATCAAACTCATGTGATAGATTTTCTGGAATACTTCAAGAGTAGCTGAGGAGAATGGTGAACAAGTGATTTATGCTTCGATTAGACATGAAGTTTTGAGAGTGGATGAGCAAATCATCAGGTTGGTGTTGGAGCTTGGTGAACAAGAAGCAGGTCACCCTGATGTATTCGATCATGAATACATTTAGCGGGTTTTTGATCTAATGGGATATGATGGAGATTACAGGAATGGTGAAATCAAGAAAGGGAGACTGTTCGAGCCTTATAGATTCCTTTGTCATACGTATCTGAAATGTATATCAAATAGGAAGTCTGGATTGGATAGATTTTCAAGGCATATCTCCTCTAGGATCATTGTAATCTTTGAAGGAAGGAAGTACAATTATTCAAAGTACATTCTTGGATGCCTCTGTGATCATATAGAAGTACAAAAAGCTAACAAGATGTACATGTTCCCAAGATACCTCCAACTCATCATCAATGATTCCATGCCTCACATAGAACGGGGAGATAATGTGTTTGTTCAAGCACACTTGGGAAGGTCAGTACTGAACAAGATCAGTGGAAGATATGAAGGGGAGGAAATGGAGATGTTCCCTCATGTTGTGGATGCAAATGTTGATATTGCACAAGAACTGATCTTCATAGAACACCAAGAACAAGATGAAGAATCCCCTACTTAAACTGAGCAAGATTCACATTCACCACTCTCTTAACAACCATCACCAGTTCTACCACCATCACCATTACAACCACCTTCACCAATCCAACCACCATTACTAATACTACCACATTCACCAGTACAACCATCATCACCTCAAAGTGAACAAACCCAACCCATCTCACTCAATCAATCACCAACCTCTATTAAAACTGCTGAAACTGAACCAGTTTCACCTACCAGTGAACACACACAACCAATCTCTCTCTCTTCATCCAAAACAACAGAAGGATCTGCAGCCACAGAACCAATTTCCCCTTTACAGCCATCCTCATCACAAGAACAACCTCCAATTGCTATTTGCCCAATGGTTGAATCAAACTCAACTTCTGATAGCATTGCACCAACTGAAGTCATCAACCTTCAAAGAAAATCTTGATGATATACATGATGGGGATACTAAAGAAGTATGCCTGGATGCTGAAAAAGAACCAACTCAGGAGGTTGAGCAAGTAATTGGGTCTGGTGAACAGTTTGTTGATATTATATCCTACCGTGAAGATGATCTGAGTGATGATGACATTGATGTGAGCGCTTTCTGGTGGCTGAATACAACAAACTAGTCACCAAATCAAACAAAAGAGGAGAAAAATTAAGAGCACTAAAAAGGGATCTAAAAGAAAAAGATGCACTTCTGACACTGTAAGAAGGATCTATCAGAAGACTAAGAGAAGATGCCCAAACAGATCATGAAGTGATTGATTCACTCAATGATTTGATGAGAGAGGTAAAAGAAGTTGTGGAGAAAGAGAAAACAAAGAAGGAGCAGAGTATGTTAGAAATGAACAATGCTAAAATCACCATTTCTGAACAAATTGAACTCCTGACAGCTAAAGATGATGAGATTGAGAGGTTGAGAAAAATGATTAGTGAGCTTAAATCTGCCCAAACTTCTCAGCCAGTGCTACATGCTAAAAAGGAACAATTATCATCAAATGTTGCTTAATCATAACAACAGGCGCCTCTTATCTGTTACAACAGAAAGAGGAGGTACTTAGGGAAAATAAAGAAGGAGATCATAGAGGTGCAAGACTTCCCAAAAAGAGCTAGAATAGTCTCACCTGAGCTTACCCCATCAGCTAACCATCAATTTCAAAATCGAGTCAAATAATGAAAGTGATGCTGAGTGGGAGGAGTTAACCAGAGAAGAAACTCCTAAGAAAGCCCAAATAAAAACATCTGATGTGCTGCTCATAACTCAAGACATACTTGAAGAGAGGCCCGAATCTACCATGTTCATGGAACTCATTAACAAAGGGTTTGCTTATGACTTGGTAGAAAGGATGAACTCAAATGAGATGAGGCAAGCCATCAAAGATTTCACAATGGCTAGGCTGATGATTCCAGATTGCAACTATGATACCTTCATCAAATTCCAAGAAACAGAAAAAACTAAATAAAGAATTAGGTCATTGTGACACCAAGAAGCTAAACAAAAACAACATCATTTGCTAGTTGCAAAATCACAACCACGAGTTCTATGAGCAAAGAGAAAGATCTATAAAAGAACTAAGACAAATGATGGAATATTTGATAAAGATTGAGCTGCAAACTGGAGTTAGGTTTAGAACTAAAGTTCCAAATCTAAGCCATGCCCATGAAACAACTCCTTCAGAGCTCATCATTATAGATAGCAAAGATATGCACAAGGGCAAGGAGAAAATGATCAGAGAGCCTAGGGCAGTGATTCCAGGCAAAGTATGGCCTCTTGGAACTACGGTGAGAGAGATAACTAAGAAAAAGTCAACACTGTTCCAACTCTTTGATCATATCACTACTCCCATGTTAGCTGAAGAGTACCAGATAATAGCTTGGAAATATGATGCTGAAAGGGATAGTGCAATCATCAAAAGGGCATCTAGAATGATTCAATACCTTCCTTTGATTGAATTATCTATATATCAGTCCTAGATGCCGATATTAAACAACTCTAAAGCTTACAGATCACCAACTATCCAACTCATCCAAGAGGAATAGATTTCTCAGGAATGATTGGAAAGTTATTGTCAAGTTTCAAGGATGATGTCCTTTAAGAAGATAAAATAGAAGAAAAGGAGCACATGAAAAGGAAAGAAAAGGAAAGAAGGTCACAATCAAGTTCCTCAATCTCTTTAGAAAATGAGTTTTTGATACGGGTAGGCCATGCAAACAAAAGAAATGCATCCATCAAGAAATTTGAAGGAAACCAGTTCTCACATCTAATCACTCAACGGGGGTATGTTGAGAAAACAAAGGAGCTTGTACTAAAGAGAATTGCAGATAAGAAGGAAGCTGCAAGTATCATGTAACATCTCGTATTTTTGTTAAATTTAAAGTTAATCTTGTTAAGTTCTTGTTAAGTTCTTGTAAGGACTACGTATGCCCATTATGAAATTTATGGATTACTTATGCTTATCTTTTAATTTGTCTTTAAATTCTTTAATTTGAAAGGCTGTAGTTATTAAATTGTTCATAATAGTAAATAATATTAATATTACTAATAATAATAATAATAATAATAATAATAATAATAATAATAATAATAATAATAAAAACTAAGATGATAATAATATTATTAATAATAACAAATAACTATAATAATCATAATGTTAACCATAATAGTAATGGTAACGATAATGATAAAAATTTATAATAATAATAATACTTATAATAATTTATAAAGTTAATAATCTTAAAAGTGTTTTAAAATTTAAGGTAATAAAGTTTAGGGGGTTAATATGTTATTTTATAAACTTCAAATAGAAACTTTGTGCATAAAATAATAAGCAAACAAAGTTGAGGGGCCATTCGTGTAAACTTTAACAACCCAAACCCCCCTTTTTTTCTCCCCGTCGACCACCGGCCGCACCTCCGGCCGGCCAAATCCGGCCACCCTAAAACCATCGAAACAACTCCATTCGTAACCCCAAAACCATTCTAACTGCTCCTGGACTCGAATCGAACGCAGTTAACTACCCTAATTGAGTTTAAACATCGGTTACCAAGCCTATTCGTTTGTGTAACCGAAGCTCTTTTAATTTATGGTCGTTCTGTCATTAAAGCACAATAATAATCGAATTAACTTAACACAAACAATCATCTATCTATCTCCAATCGATTACACCCTTCAATTGCACCTGAATCAAACACAAACAACGAATTCAAGCACCATCTCCATCGCGACCTGCACACGAGTCGAACACCATCCTCTGGAGTTCAAGAATCAAAATTGGTAGAGGACTTTTAGTCCTGACCATCATTCGAAGCTATCTGCAAGTTTAAATGGATTATCATTAAGGATTGGTCATCCATTGGGTACCCACGGTCGCGACTTGTTCTTCGATTAGGATCATCTTCAATTCAAGCATTATACGGGTAGTTAATCACACTCATATACTTGGTTTTACTTGGGGATTAAAAGCCCCAAGTTTAATTTCTTAATCATAATCGAATTGGGGATCGATTTGGAATTAAACGATTCTAGGGTTCGCAAGTGATTTGGGGGTTTTTGTTAACTTGGTATTTAAGAATTAAAACCTGTGTTCTATCACAGCCGAGAGCCCTGGTTCACTAGTTAGTCACATGCCCTTGCAACCTTGAGGTCCCGGGTTCGAACCCGGGCACCTCAACAATTTTTTAGGCCTTTTTGGGCTTTAAAAAAATTATATAAAATTTTTAAAAATTATAAAAATCAGTTTTATAAACTTTGTTTATTTTAAAAGTTATCTAATTATTTTCTGTAAATTCTTTAAACACCTTAACAATTTTTATATAAAATATTATTAACAAATGTTATAATTAGTTTATTTTCATAAAATTAAACTTTAAATAGTTGAAATCACTAAATTATTATTAGTCATTACGTTATCTTTAATTATTGATTAATTATGTTAATTATAAAATTTTATTTACATTTTATAATTTAATCATTATAAGGATTTAATTTCTTATAATTTCACAAATTATTATAAAAGGATT
>BJCO01464945.1:0-19606 GCA_018326465.1 Flaveria floridana | reverse complement strand
GAAGGCACTTATACTTCGGAAGACTGCTTCTTCCGAAGCTTGGAGTCTTCTTTGTCTTTGGAAGCAGACTTTGTCTTCAGCTCTTCATCAGACTTTGTCTTCGGAAGCTTTCAGACTTTGTCTTCAGCTGTTGTTCCTTAGACTCTCGGAAGATCTCTTGCTTGACTTCGGAAGCCCTTTGATGTAGTACCAAAAGTGACTATGAAGTGAATTTGGTTGCACCAGCCTTATCATGATCCAACATATGTTTTAAATGGATGTTTGTTTAAATTCTGCTGCAAATGTCATGTTTTAAATGTTTTACGCTATGAATGACCAACTATAAGCGTTCCGGGAACGGGGTCTTACAAGTTGGTATCAGAGCCAAAGTTTAAGAGAAATGGGTAAAATATTTTCCAAACCTAAACTTAAACTAAAAATGGGACCAAATGAAGGATGCCAGCCCAAGTAGCTATGTTCCCTTGAGGAGCAAACCACTCCCGTTAATTATTTGATCGAGGTTTCTTATACTCAGCATGATGAGCTTATTGCCAAAGCCTTAAGACATCACTCTGAGTCTTAAAGCTCAAGTGATTATCCTTCAGTGGAAAGCTACCATCCCCAACCGTTAGACATAAACCAACCCATCCCTAAACTTTAACTTTATGATGATGAAGATATGGGATTTAATGAGTACCATGAGCCTCTGTTCTCCACCCCTGCTCAGGGAGAGATGAGTGCTCCTGAATTACCCATATCTAGCCCTCATCATCCAAGCCCAACTGAGGTGGACCTCCCTTAACATGTTAAGGAAGTCCATATGGAAGAGGCTCTCACTTTTGCAAGTGATGACATCATTAAGACCTCAACATGGCAACCCACCCCATTGACACTTCTTTTAAGGCTGTCATAGGGCAGGGGAAATCTAGCAGTCAAGAACCCAAGCTGGTGCTAAGAAAGAAGACATTGGTCCTATTCTCTCATCCCCCATCATCTTTCCAATGAAGATGAGAGGATTCTATAACTAAAGGTGCAAAAACTATCCAAAACCTACACCTATTTAGTTTCAAAGGTCACTCATCTGGAATCTCAGGTGGCATCCTTAAAAAGATTACATTGATCAGCAACTTGAGATCACTGATTTTAAGGGCAAGTTAGCTGAGAGACCTGCCAACCAAACTCAACCAGGTCCATAAGAACATGTGGATATGATGGACCTAACCCTTAGCTCCCCTATGCAAGAGGGTTATGCTACAAAAGGGGGGGGGAGAAAGTCCTACCTACAATCATACAACCTATGAGTTTTGCCCAGAGTATGGACATGGAGGACTCACTACCCTCACTTGCACTTGTCCATACTCAACAACCTCCTCAGGTCCATATTGATATGGATGCCCTGATTCAAAGCCTATTTGAGGAGGGCATACCAAGGGCTATGTTTAAGCCATCCTACCCTGCTAAAAATCCAATAGTGGGATGGAGGTATGGTACTGATTAAAGAGCTTTAGTACTCTCTAGATCTCAGGGGCAACAAGAAGTCTTCAACTTTTAAAACTGAGATACTATGAGAATACTTATTTGGTAGACCTGCCACTTGCCAACCCAAGTCAAAATAGGCAAGCTGAAAGGTTAGCTGAAAGGATTCAAGATAGGGTGCTTAAAGAGTTCAAAATAAGAACCAAATTATATAGACAGAGGCTAGCAGGCAAGACTATTAGTCAACTGGATACTGAGGTGGACCCTAAGATTATCTTTGAAGGGGAAACCTTCGCTAATGCCCTGTAGTTGTGTAAGCCCCGTTCCCGGGACGCCTATAGTTGGTCAATCATCGTATAAAATATTTTAAAAACATACAGTACTTTTGTAGTGAAACTTAAAAACTTTCATTAATAATTAAAACGTGTCATTTCATTACATTACATCATTGTTATATATATCAAAACACTATAACATGTCAAAATGTGGATGCCAGCCTCAAAACACTCCCAGTAGCTTATGCATCCATGCCTGCAACTCTTCAGCATCAATAAAATACCTACCAACTATCATGCATACAAAAGTCAGTGACGCTAAGTGAGTTCTAGTTTTATAAATATAATACTTTTAGTTCATCAAAACATAACCTTTACATTCGTTCGCAATCACATATCATACGTACACATTGATAATGATTATTATTATCTTTATCATCGTTCATCATTAATCAATACATTGCTTACTATCATACGAATCCTGTCTCATGCAATACCCCCGACTCGTGCTCGATAGCTGATACTGTGCCGGGGCCTGTAAACAAACCCCCGACTCGTGTCCGAAGACTAACATAGTACCGGGGTAGCGACAAGGATCCCATCTCGTATGCAACACCCTCAACTCGTGCTCGAAAGCTGATACTGTGCCGGGGCCTATAAACAAGCCCCCGACTCGTGTTCGAAGAGAAAACCAGTACCGAGGCGAGCAACAAGATCTTATCTCCATCACATGCCATCTTATCTCATGCAATACCCCCGACTCTTGCTCGAAAGCTGATACTGTGCCGGGGCCTGTAAACAAACCCCCGACTCGTGTCAGAAGACTGACACCGTATCGGGGTACACGACAGGGATCTTGTCATCCGTTACTTCCATACTTTATCATTCGTTATCTTCCACTTTCGTTACATAATACTTTACATACATACATAAGTATAACATACCATGTGAAGTCACATCATAAACTTAGCATGAAACAACATCATCATAGCAGCACACAAAGCAAACGCAACATAAATGAGCATAAACCGCCCCAAGACATCATTTCTTAGCACTTAAATTCTACTTCCCAAAACAAATGTGGACGAGCAAGAACAAATATGGACGAAACTCTTCAGAAAATATTCTTCAAAAAATATTCTAAGTGTCCAAAGAAATGTTGATGACACTGTAGCAAATATGGATGATACTGTAGCAAATACGGATGGAACTGTAGCAAATGCGGATGAACAAAGCTGATGAAAGTCTTCAGATTATATCCTAAGTATCCAAATAAATGTTGATAGAACAAATGCGGACACTGTAGCAAATGCGGATGACACTATAGCAAATGCAGAAGAACAAAAGAAATATGGATGAACCAAAAGAAATACGGATGAGCAAAAGACTTAGTTGCTGAAGGTTCAACAAATGCGGATGAACAGATTAACCTGTAATGTAACTTATGCTATTTCTACCTCCCAATCATCATTCTAACACATCCTTGGCACAGATCTACCATACTACACACTTAGAACAAACTAAACATCATACACATCATAGGAAAACATCTAAAAACATACATCAACAGTACTCAGTCAAACATCATGCTGAAATTCATAGTTTGCTTTAGAAACCTTCTGCCCAGTATGCATAAGAGCCCCAAACACTTAGAAAACCAGTAAAAGAGGGGATCTAGAACTCAACTTGACTGCTCCCAAGCACATCTTCCTCAAACCCGAGAACCCACTTAAAGGTCCAGCACCTAAAACCCATGAAAACAAGCACTAAACACCCTAATATTGGCCCAGAAGCTCAAACCCAGCAGAAAATAGGGAAGAAACACTTGAAAACTTTACCTTTCTTGAAAAACTTCCATTTTCTCTCTCTCTATAACCGGTTGCGAGCTTCTCTCTCTCTCTCTAGGACCGAAGGTTGAATGGTGTGGGGAAGAAAGTATGGCAACCCTTTCTTATTTTAAACCCCCACTATGTTCAAGTTTGGCCCTTGCACGCTTTTAACCCTTTGCCATTGAACTGACTTCCTATTTGCACCCGTACTTTTCTTTTTCTATTCTTTTTAATAAATTTCGGGGTGTTACAAGTCCACCCCCCTTATATTGGTTTCGTCCCCAAAAACTGTCACTTCTCGAACAATTACTGGTAATGTTGTCTCATCTCTTCCATGATCTTATACGTAGGCTTACACCCCTTTTGGGCTCCACTGTACTCGGACAAATGTGACCACCCTTCTCTTTATCCCTTCTCTCCTTTCTATCAGAAATGGCCACCGGTTGCTCCATGTAGTTGAATCGTTCGTCCATCTCGATAGTCTCTAGTGGCACGTTCATATCCTCCTCGATTAAGCACTCACTCAGATAAGATAGATGGAAGGTTGAATGAATTATACTTAACTCGTTGGGTGACTCCAGTCGACATGCCACTTCTCCCACCTGAGCAACAATTTGGAATGGCCCTATATATCTTTGTATTAGCTTCCCTTGCTTTCCAAATCGGATGATCCCCTTTCCAATGTGAGGCCTTCATCATAATCCATCGACGTAGGTCGGAACCGAACTCTTGTCGAGCGCGGTTGATCAATCCATCTTCTTGCGACACTCGATGTTCATCTCATAGGCTACTAGCCAATTCATCATAAGGCATATACCTATCCGCCTAAGTTTATCCTGAACAGTCTAGAAGGTATCAAGTGCTCTCTCACTTCTATCGCGCAATCCTCTAGGGAATCAAGTAACCTAGTGGACTTACAAATATCAATTTCTTCACCGAAGGGCTCATTGATCCTCCTACTCCTAACGAGCAACTTACCACAGAAGGCAACAGGAATGAAACTACTACTAGAACCACAATTAAAGCACAGATGCACAAATTTAACTTACTAGAAACATACCTGACGTCACGTCAGAGTCAGCTCTAGCCTTCTTCAGGTCATAGAGAATGCTCTAACCTTCATCCTCTACTCTCCTTCCTTGCACCGAAGCTTTCTCCCCACTTCTTCCAGTCTCTGCTCATATGCCCAGTCCCGCCACATCTGTAACATCTAGCCATGTGACAATCCCTTGCCTTGTGACCCTCTTTCCCACACTGGAAGCAGATGTTTGATCCCCACTTGCACTCCCCCTCGTGGCCTCTACTACACTTCATGCATACCCTTTCCCTCCCTGTTATCATCTTCCGATCACCAACCCTCATCGTCTTACCTCCAACCACAAATCCACCATCATTATTCCGCCTTCCATCCTCATTCTTAACGTAGCCCCGCTCCTCCTCTAAATCCGCTATCGCTACCGCCTCTCGCTCGTCATATAGCCTCCCCGCTAGGTCGATCACCAACCTAAACGTACCTAGCCGGGAAACGATCAGATGTTTGTGGATATATGCCGGTAGTCCTTGAATGTACCTCTTGATCTTCCGTGACACAGGCGTCACCTGATCTGGCACCAGTCTTGCCATCTCGTTGAACTTTGTGGTGTACTGCTGGTGCGTCGTCATTCTCGCTTCCAGCTTTCTGGAACTCCCTCTCTATTTTGTCAAGCTCCCTATGAGGGAAAAACTCCTCAATCACTAACCTCTTCAGCTCTTTCCACCTTATCCTCCTGATTGACCTTGTTCCCTTGGATTGGACAATGTTGTCCCACCAGCACAAGGCTGAATCCATAAATGAGTGAGTAGCGAACTTCACCTTCTGATCCTCACGACACTCGCTAATGTCAAGTACTGCCTACATCTCTCTCACCCAATGATGTGCAGCAGCAGCGCTCCCATTTCCATCAAACATAGGGGCCTACACCTTTGGAATGCTCCATAGCTACATCCCTTCACAGTCTCCTACACAGCATCCTCCTCCTCCTCATCGTCACTGGAGACAACCATATCAGTCTTTGGTTGCTCCCTTCCCCTTAAACCTCCTTCCTCGCCTCCTCGTCCAGCAGTCCTTCTCTTCTTACCCTCCTTCTTCTCATCCTCCTTCACAGCTCTAATAACCTCAGTCACTACAGTTGGTAGAATCATTTGCATGACCTGATGAACCTCCTCAACCACCGCCTCCTTCATTGAGGCTCTCAGATTAGCACTCTCGGCCTCACCGTCCTGGTGACGGAGCTCTGGCTCTTCAGGAGCCGTCTCGGTAGTCTTAACACTGCTCCTCGTGACACGAGGTCTAACACCACGTCCACCCCGACCTCCACCTCGCGAAGCCTCAGAAGATCTACCACTAGCCATCTACAAACACTATAAGAATCAAACACCAATACGGTCATTCAAGGTAATAGCTTAGATTATGTCAAGTATAGTAAGTCTCTAATTATAGTGGGCGGTTGTGATTAGCCACTTAATTTACTCTTCATTACCCAAGCATTCCCTATCTTGACTACATCAATATCTAAATCTACACAAAGCACATAAGCCACATAACATGCGCACATAATACCGCTTAACATTAACTTACATAAAATATTTACGTAAAACCTTTACCTGTAGGCACGTAGCTACTAGGACTGGCATGCCTTTCTTTTCGTCCCATTCTCAGTTTAAGATTAGGTTTTTTTTAAAAAAATATTTACCCAATTCACTTAAACTTTAGCTTTGAAACCAACTTGTAAGGCCCCGTTCCCGGGACGCCTACAGTTAGTCAATCATCGTATAAAATATTTTAAAAACATACATTACTTTTGCAGCAAAACTTAAAAACTTTCATTAATAATTAAAACGTGTCATTTCATTAAATTACATCATTATTATACATATCAAAACACTATAACATGTCAAAAAGTGGATGCCAGTCTCAAAACACTCCCAGTAGCTTATGCATCCATGCCTGTAACTCCTCAGTATCAATAAAATACCTGCCAACTATCATGCATAAAAAAAGTCAGCGACGCTGAGTGAGCTCTAGTTTTATAAATAAAATACTTTACTTTCATTTTCGCAATCACATATCATACGTACACATTGAAAATAATTATTATTATCTTCATCATCGTTCATTATTAATCAATACATTGCTTACTATCATACGAATCCTGTCTCATGCAATACCCCAGACTTATGCTCATAGTTGATATTATGCCAGGTCCTGTAAACAAACCCACGACTCGTGTCTGAAGACTGACATAGTACCAGGGTACACGAGAAGGATCCCATCTCGTATGCAACACCCCTGACTCATGCTCGAAAGCTGATACTGTGCCGGGGCCTGTAAACAAACCCCCGACTCATGTCCGAAGACTGAACCAGTACCGAGGCGAGCAACAAGATCTCATCTCCATCACATGCCATCCTATCTCATGCAATACCCCCGACTCTTACTCGAAAGCTGATACTGTGCCGGGGCCTGTAAACAAACCCCGACTCGTGTCCAAGACTAACATAGTATCGGGGTACGCGACAAGGATCTTATCTTCCATTAGTTCCATACTTTATCATTCGTTATCTTCCACTTTCATTACATAATACTTTACATACATACATAAGTATAACATACCACGTGAAGTCACATCATAAACATAGCATGAAACAAGCAAAGCAAACGCAACATAAATGAGCATAAACCGCCCCGACACATCATTTCTTAGCACTTAAAGTCTACTTCCCAAAACAAATGTGGATGAGCAAGAAAAAATATGGATGAAAGTCTTCAAAAAATATTCTTCAGAAAATATTCTAAGTGTCCAAAGAAATGCTGATGACACTGTAGCAAATATGGATGACACTGTAGCAAATACGGATGGAACTGTAGCAAATGCGGATGAACAAAGCAGATGAAAGTCTTCAGATTATATCCTAAGTATCCAAATAAATGCTGGTAGAACAAATGCGAACATTGTAGCAAATGCGGATGACACTATAGCAAATGCAGAAGAACAAAAGAAATGTGGATGAACCAAAAGAAATACGGATGAGCAAAAGACTTAGTTGCTGAATGTTCAACAAATGCGGATGAACAGATTAACCTGTAACATAACTTATGCTATTTCCAGCTCCCAATCATCATTCTAACACATCCTTGGCACAGATCTACCATACTACACACTTAGAACAAACTAAACATCATACACATCATAGGAAAACATCTAAAAACATACATCAACAGTACTCAGTCAAACATAATGCTGAAATTCATAGTTTGCTTTAGAAACCTTCTGCCCAGTATGCATAAGAGCCCCAAACACTTAGAAAACCAATAAAAGAGGGGATCTAGAACTCACCTTGACTGCTCCCAAGCACATCTTCCTCAAACCCGAGAACCCACTTAAAGGTCCAGCACCTAAAACCCATGAAAACAAGCACTAAACACCCTAATATTGGCCCAGAAGCTCGAACCCAGCAGAAAACAGGGAAGAAATACTTGAAAACTTTACCTTTCTTGAAGAACTTCCACTTTATCTCTCTAAAACCGGTTGAGAGCTTCTCTCTCTCTCTAGAACCAAAGGTTGAATGGTGTGGGGAAGATAGTATGGCAGCCCTTTCTTATTTTAAACCCCCACTATGTTCTAGTTTGGCCCTTACATGCTTTTAACCCTTTACTTTTGAACTGACTTCCTATTTGCACCCTTAATTTTGTTTTCTATTCTTTTTAATAAATTTTGGGGTGTTACAAGTTGAACCAGTAAACCTTGAGACAGGAACTGCTTTAGTACCCAGTACCCTCAATGTGGCACCAGCTAGTAAGGGTGTCTCACAGCCTTTCTTTGGCCAGAGCTCAAGTGCTACACCAAGAAATAAAGGCCAAAGCTCTCTTCATCCTGAGTCACACAGGCCAGTGACTGATAAAAGGAAAAGGAAGATGACCTCTGAGGAGATTGATTAGGAGAAGAGAGAGAGACAGAAAGAGAGGAAGAGGAAGGTAAGGGGAGAGAGTTCAAGTGATACCCCTGGCTTTATAGAAGCTGCAATCAGAACTGCCCTCAGGCCAAACACTTAGGAAGATGAGTTGAGGGAAGCCAAATTGAACTATCTGGGTCTAGAAACTACAACATAGATAAAATCATCTCTCTTCCTTTAGAAGAACTAAATGAACTGGCTGATATTGAAGTGTCAAAGGAGAGGAAGGAAGCTGAGGATGCAGAACTGCTCCTCAAAATAAAAGAAGAAAGAAGAAGAAAAAGATTGTAAAAAGCTCCTACCCTCTCCCCAGTTCAAGAAAGCCTCGAGGCAGAGGCTATGACCACTAAACAAGAAACTCAGGTAGGTAGCGAACAAGACAGGCAAAGCATGATAACCTACCTGATTGCCACAGGCTTTTATCAGGCAGCAGACCTACTTTGCTTATCACCCTAGTATTTCATTCTTAGCATTATAAGGTGGGGTAGAGATAGCACTTGGAATTCCATCCTCAAATAGAATTTGTATGAGAGAGTCCATATCAAAATGAACTTGAGGAGGTTGCTGAGTATGGACAAATAAGTGACTAACCTTGGAGACTAAATAAGTGCGGGTTTTAGTCAGTTTTTGGACCTTTAGTCTCATGTTCCCCTCATCTTCAGTAGAATAATCATGAGGGATGAGAGAATAGGACCCTAGACTTCTTCCTCATCACCGGTACTTTGTTCTTGGCTGCTGGATTTCCCTTGCACCATGACAGCTTCAGTTGAAGTGTCAAGGGGCTGGGTTGCTATGGTTGAGGTCTTAATGATATAGTTACTTGCTGAAGTGAGAGCCTCTTCCATATGGATCTCTAGAACAAATTCAGTAATATCCACCTCAGTAGTAGGTGGATGATGTGGGCTAGACATGGGAGAGGCAAGAGTACTAATCTATCCTTGAGTAAGGGTGGAGAAGAGAGACTCATGGTACTCACTGAAGCACATATCATCATCATCATAGAACTCTAGGTTAGGAATTGGCTGGTTAAGATCAAGAGGTTGTGGATGTTAACTTTCCCCTGAACGTTGTTCACTAGAGTTTTGAGACTTAGAGTAAAGGCTTAAAGTTGTTGGGGTTGGGGGCTCATCAGGATGAGCATGAGGAACCTTAGCACTAATCATTGGTGAGATGGGAGTGATTTGCTCCTCAAGGAAAGTGGGAGCTCCAGTGTCAACTTCCTCCTACATAGGTGGTATTATAGGGGCCTGCACAACTTGAGTAGCTTGTGCAGGGGTTCGTTTAGATTTTCTTTGTTAGGTGATGGTTATTTGTGGCTGTGTGGGTTATTGAGAAGTAGAAGGTGTGGGTTCAACACTAGCTGGTGCTGCTAGGATGTCACCTTGAGCAATGAGCTCTAACATTTTTTGGACAAAGGCTGTTTCTACCACTGAGAAGCCCGTAGTAGGCTTTCTTATAGTCTTAAAGATGTCGGGCTTCCCATCTGTCCCAATTTTAGAACATTACCTATTCCCTTTAACTGTGAGCCCGGTTCATAGTTAAGAATGTACTGGACAAATCTAGGGAACATGTAATATTCTAAGAAGTCTAAGTTTGCAAGTAAATTAGTATAGACAAGTTATGAATACCTAAACTTCACCCCCTGAACCATCCCATGCACTATATAGGAAAGGTCTTTAGGAATTTGGTCCCATCCTCCATGCTTGTTGGATAAACTATGGATGATAACATGGAGGAGGTACTTCATTGGGAGGGGACCTTCCCTTTCCTGAAGGATAAACTTTAAAGAAGTGGTTGACACCAGGCTTGGATAAGGACAAATCACATTTTACATCATCCATCCTTAGATGTGTGTTTATAGAGGCTGGGGTGATAAAGATTGTCCTCCCCTACACTGTGGCAGACAGTGCCTTCTCCCTATCCATGGTGACCTCTTGACAGGTCCCCCAGGACTCCAGTAATTGATCTTCATTGAGTGAGGATCTATGATGAGGGAGGTGAAGTAGTTTGATAGAGTTAGAAAGCAGCAAACCTCTGAGAAACCATGATCTTTCTCAGAGTTCAACAGAGCAACCTAATTGTGTTGCTTGTGTAAATGCATGGAAAAATCATATTTGTTTCGGCGATCAAGGTTGGCCATTTTGAGGTATCTTTGAGATAAAGAAAGATAAGAACAAAAGAGGTTTGTGGGTGAATTTAGGTTAGAGAATTTGCAGATAAAGAAGATAGTAAAAGAGGGGGAACCGTTGGGTGTATATATATGAAATGGATTTAAAACAAAGTTAATGCAAAAGAATAAACTTTAAAATCCGGATGTCGGTCCCGCCTCTGAAAAAGGTTCCCAAAAATGTAGTTTTCTTGGAAGTCGAAAATCTTCCGAAGGTTTTTTTTTCTTCGGAAGTTTTATAAAAACTTTCGAAGCCAATTTTAACTTCGGAAGATATTCCTGAGTCTTATGGAAATTTGCTATATTTGGTTTCGGAAGAGATTAAAACTTAGAAGTTTTATTCTTGAGAGAATAAATCTTTCGGGGCTTAGTTGCTTTCGAAAGAAAATTGTCCTTCAAAAGACATATAAGTACTTAGAAGTATATTTTTTCTTCGGAAGATATTTCAAAATTTCTTCCAAAAGAAAATTTCTTATAAGTAATTATATGATTTGAAGACATAGTTTCTTCTGAAAACAATGTTAATGTTTTCCGAAAGAAATTATGTCTATAATTTCCAAAATTTTAAGAAATATCTTTTGAAAAAATTTCTTCCACAGTAAACTGGGCTTATGTAGGTGATAATTTAGACAACTTAGGACACACATGTTTTTAGAAATAGTCTTGATTTAAGTTTTAAGAAAATCTATTTAAAGTTAATCATCACAATAGCTGATACAAGATATTTGAATCTCTGTTTATCAAAAGCCTTTGTGAACAGATCAGCATATTGTTCATTTGTGTTAACTTTGACTAGTTTTATCAAAACCTTTTCAAAATTATCTCTAACTAAATGATACCTGATATTGATGTGTTTTGTTCTTAAGCGCTGCACATGATTCTCAATGATAGAGATAGCACTGTTGTTGTCTATGTGCATTGGAGTCTATTTGAAGTTGAATCCATAGTCCAACATCTGATTTTGAATCCAAAGCACTTGAGCACAACAGCTAGTAGTAGCAATGTATTCAGCTTCAGCAGTTGATGCAGACACACATGATTGTTTCTCGCACTGCCATAAGACTATCCTTCTACCAAGGTCCCCCGGATGTAGACTTTGTAGTCATATTACAGCCATCATAATCACTACCTGTATAGGCATACCGATTGAAGTCAAAATTCTTTGGATACCAAAGGCCTAATATAGGAGCACTTTTTAGATGTATGAGAATCCTTTTTATAGCAACCAGGTGTGACATCTTAGGGCTGGCTTGATATCTTACACATATACATATAGAAAACATGATATCATGTCTACTGGCTGTAAGGTACATAAGAGACCCAATCATAGCTCTATAAAGATGTTTATTTATGCACTCCACCTCAAGATCATGTCCAAGGGAGTGGTTTCTAGCTATGGGTGTCTTTGCAACCTTACATTCAGTTATGTCAAATCTTGTAAGTATGCCTTGCACATACTTTGACTGACTTATAAAGATGCCATTGTCTACCTGCTTCACTTGAATTCCTAGAAAGAAATTTATTTCCCCCATGGAAGTCATTTCAAATCTATTCTTCATCAGCTTCTTAAAGTCTTTACAGAGCTTTAGATTAGTTGACCTAAAGATAATATCATCTACATAAACTTGAACCAGCATTAAGTCATTTCTGTTCCTTTGATGAAGAGTATTCCATGTATTGTACCTCTCTTGTAGCCATACTGATAGAGATATTGTCTCATACCACTTCCTTGGAGCTTGGTGCAGCCCATAAAGAGCTTTGTCAAGCTTGCAGACATAATCAAGATGATATGGGTCTTCAAAGCTAGGTGGTTGTGTGACATACACCTCCTCATCTATCACCCTATATAGAAAAGCACACTTGACATCAAGTTGGTATACCTTGAAATCCTTGGATGCAGTAAAAGCAAGGAATATCATAACAGCTTCAAGTCTTGTCACTGGAGCAAAAACATCTATGTAGTCTATCCTCTTCTTGTGTGTATCCTTGAACAACTAGTCTAGCCTTGTTCTTGATGATAAGTCCTCTTTCATCCTTCTTATTCCTAAAAACCTATTAGATTTCTATAGTAGTCTTCCCTTGAGCAAGAGGACATATGTTCCAAACCTTTTTCTTTTTAAAATTGAACCTGCTCCTCCTACATTGCTTCAATCCAACTTTCATCCTTTAAAGCCTTATCAACCTTCTTTGCTCTATCTAGGATAAGAAACAAGAGTATAGAAAAAGATTTTTGTTATAGGTTTGTCCCCTTGTTCTCACCCCTGTGTTAACATCTCCAATGATGTTTGTGTTGGGGTATGACTTGTGGATCCTGGGTTGAGGAATCACAGTAAGTTAAAAAACATATTTAAATTTATGAAGTTTAGATCTTGAAATAGAGTGTCACCCATCACATCAGCATACTTATCAAGAGAAGCTTGATCCAATGAATGTGTGACATCATTGATGTTGTCTTCCATGGAGTGGTTATCAGCATCAAGAAATTCTTGATCACTATCACCACAACCATTTCCTCCTACATTTGAAGCTCCTTCACTTAAGTTTTATGCCTCTGAGCTGGAATTTGTAGGCACCTCAAATGTATCAGCTGGATTTGTCATGGTTGTGCTGATAGGAACTCCATCTACAGGGTTAGTTACCCCTGGAGCTGAAGTAGTATTCCTGCTTGGTCTTTTCAGCTCAAATCTTAGGTCAGGATCTCCTGTTGATAAGTTACCTGTTGATCCTAAAACATTCTCAAAAGATCTTTTAAAACAGTTGCTAACTAAATCAAGATCAAATAGCCAATCAGGACCAGAACCTTTCACACTGGGAGTGTGCTCATTGAATGTCGCATTGGCTGATTCTTTAACTACTCTAGTTCTAAGATTGTATACTCCATAATCCTTAGCTTGGGAAGAGTCTCAAATAAAGTATCCATCATCTTATTTCTCATCGAATTTGGCTACTTGATCTTTGGTATTCAAGATAGTATAAGGACATCCAAATGATCTAAGGAAACTAATGAAAGGTCTCTTTTTATGCCATAACTCATAAGGAGTCTTACTATGAGTCTTAACTACTAAAACTCTATTCAGCACATAGCAAGCAGTGTTAGCTGCCTCTGCCTAGAAGGTGATGGGCAGTTTAGAGTCAGACAACATGGTTCTTGAGGCTTCAATAACTATCTTGTTTCTCCTCTCAACAACACCATTTTGCTTAGGAGTCCTGGGAGCAATATATTGTCTTGTAATACCCTTTTCATCATAAAATGTGTTAAGTATTTGGTACTTGAATTTAGTTCCATGATCACATCTTATAGTGTTGACCTTGTGATCACATTGACTCTTGATTTTTAGAATGAAGTTTTTCAAGATCTCAGGAGTCTCATCCTTAGTTCTAAGGAAGAAGACCCAAGTGAATCTTATAAAGTCATCTGTGATCACCAAACAATATGAGGTCCTTCTTAGACTCATTACACTAGTGGGGCCAAAGAGATCCATGTGTAATAAGTGTAGGGGAGTAGTGATGGAGTTCTTTTCCTTTGGTTTGTGAGACACCTTGTGTTGTTTCCCTTTTAGGCATGCAACACAGTGGTCATCACTTGTAAACTCTTTCTTTGGCATTTTAGTTACCAAGTCATTCTTAATTAATTTATTCATGTTGTTATAGTTTACATGGCACATTCTTTTATGCCAAAGGAAAGACTTATCACTATTTACTTTAGATAGAAAGCAAGAAACTTCTCCTAAGGGAGATATTTCCTGCAAATCCATCTTGTACATGTTCCTTTTCCTGGGGGCTCTGAGCAGGATATGCTTTTAAGAAATGACCACTCCGGGCTTGAGAACAATACACTCATGCTCAGTGAAGAGCATGTTATGTCTCTGATTATAAAATTAGGATACACTCAGTAATTATACCCAAGCTACTTCACAAAGTTTACCTTTTTAATGTTGAGTTTACCATTTATAACCCTGCCCCGTCCTGTGATGTAACCTCCTACATCTCCTCCAAAAGCAACTAGCCCTCCATCAATTTTCTCAAAGTTTTGAAGCAAAGAGCCATTGCATGTCATGTGCCTGGAACAGTCACTATCAGTGATCCATACATTCTTCTTAATCTTTAGTTGTTCCTATATAAAAGAAAAGGTTAGTTACATTTGGAAACCCAAGCCTCATTGGTCTTGGGCTTCTCAAGTTGGACTGAAGACAATGCAACAGTGATTGATCCTATGTTAAGACTTTTAAGATCATCTACTGTTGGGAATGAAGAACTTTCAGTCACATGGTCTTCCTTTATCTTCCACACCATCTTTGGAAGATTAGATTTGACTTTTAACACTTCAGAAGTTTTGACAATTTCGGATGTTTTGGAGACTATGCCTTCGGAAGATCTTGCTTTCTATACAGCAAGCTTTAATGCTTCGGAAGCATTCCTTTCTTGTGAGATGAAATTTTCTTTCGAATGCAAGTTTTCACTTGTCTTCATTACCACTTTGGAGCTTCCAAACAGAAAAGATTTTCCTTCTGAAGCTTTCTTCTTCTTCTCAGAATTCTTCTTCTTAGTCATATGGATAGCACTTTTGGATTGTAGATACAATCCTTAGCAAAATAAGAAGTAGTACCACACATGATACAGTTAACTAGTTTTCTTTTGAGAGTCTTTGTTGGAATAGAAGATTGACCATTATCACTTTTCATCTCTATTTTCATCTTCTCGGATGTTATAGCAAGCTTCCTAGGGTGGGACTTGCACTTAGAGCTGGATGATTTAGGATGTATAGCAGTGATACACAGCTGATCAGCCTTCTTTCCATCACAGGGATGAGTTGGACATAAATTAGAACTCCTAGTACTAGAATCCTTGGTTGAGTCCTCAGCCTTTACCACTTCAAATCCTGTAGAGATAAAGACTTGTTTCTGCTTGGAGTTGAATATGGCCTTGATCTCTTAAGCCTTCTTTGATCTTCTCTTGGCTGCTTTAATCAAGTTATTCCTTTTAGACTTTGTCATCCCTGGTTCCTTCCTCTCCTCATAAGCATAGTGACACTTTGTAGGATGATCTTCTTCACTCTTCTTAGATCCATACTTCACTATGTCTTCTTCATCTTTTTCTTCAAAAGGGTCTATGAGTGGAAGCTCATCTTGACAAGTTTCATGCCTTGAAGATCTTACAGATAGTAGAGTGTATGAAGGAGCTATCTCAGTAGATCGCAGTCCCTGCTTGTTCAATTAATATACTTTTGCATGCAAGGATGAGGATATTATGTTCTTGAAGGTCTCCTCTTCAAGAACACAATTTTCTACCGGGGCTTTGGTAATCACAAGCTCAGCCTGGCACTCAATTTACTTAGCAACAAGATCTTTGCTCTGAATCTTGTAGCTGGTGTGTTCATGTTTGAGAGTTGAAGTGGTTTTTTCTAGATCTTCTATTTTAAGTTTATAATTATTTTCAGCTCATTTAAAATCTGCTTTTAAGATATTTATGGACTCAAGGTCAGATCTTATTTCTAAGTTATTGGACCTGTATTTGTTAACTTTAGCAATGCATTCTGGGGTACAAAGATGTTCCAATACCTTGGCTTCTTTATGATCAGCCATCAGTGCTTGGTTTGGAGACACATCTTCAACCTTGAAACTCTAATCAAATCCTCCTTCTTTAACAACAACTGCAGCTTACTACTTTGGCTTCTTAGTGTGTGGAGCATCCTTATGTAGTTTGGCCTAGGTTGTGCTTGGAAACCATTTGTCCTTGGTGCCTTGCACTCCATAGCAAAGTGTCTCATTTGATTACAGTTATAACACTTCACTTTGCTTTTGCCCAACCTAAACTTTTCACTGGACACATTGCTAGGAAACTTCCTCACTGTCCCCTTATAGAATTTCTTGGATCTATGAGTGAGAAGAGCCATCTGTTGGGCTTTTTAGTGTAAAACTTTTGAAGTAACTTCTACTATGTACATCATGCATGCATGTTGGAAGCTCTTTGGTTGTTTTGGTTGCTTTGGCTGCATCAGCCTTTCAAGTATGATATTATAGTATTGTTAGATAATATAGACTACTAGAATTTCTTAATAAAATAAAGTTGTTGAAAGGAGAAGCAAGACATTTATTGAGGCTATAAGAACTATGTTATTTGATTTCAAACTTCTAAGAACATTCTTAGTTGTAGCAGTTATCACCATGATGTGTTCAAAATAGTGTTGATAGTCAAGATGCATGAAAACCCCTCTTATGTAGCAAGAAAGAAGACCACACTTGGGTTCTTAATACCTTTTAACTGTCCTTAAACTCTCCTAAGTACCCAAGATCATTTATCTAAATTCATAGAAAAATCAATGGTACTTTGTTGGATAATCTTTTCAAGCAAAGGCTTATAAAGTATACAACATTATTGACCACATGATAGAGTAAGCTGAGAGTGTTATTTTTATTGAAACCTCATCAAGTAATGTTGGTTGTACCTTTAGTTTGATGTTTTATCTAAATGGATTCAAAAATGATAATAACCATATAATTAAGGACGCTCCAAAGACTTCAGCAGATACATAAACAGATGCACAGGCTAATAACCAATGTTTTCAGAACCAGATCGGACAGTGAACCAGAGGTCTTACTGGTTCACTGGTCGGACCGGTTCAACCGATCGGACGTGATATAAGAACCGGATAAATTTATAATTGTTTTATGGATATATATGTAAAAAATACTAAAAATATAAAAAATATAAAAGTCAATCGGTTCGACCGGTCCAACCCCCGGTTCATCCGGTTCGACCCCTGGTTCAACCGGTCCGACCGCCGGTTCAATGCCAAAACGGTTTTAAGCTACGAACCGGACCGGATTGGAGTCCGGTTCACGGTCCAACCTGTTGGACAGGCCGGTCTGGTCCGGTTTTCAAAACAATAGTAATAACTCACAAGGTTAGAGAGTTAATGCTCATTTTGCTTCAACATATTTTCAGTAGCCTACAAAAGCTAATCAAACCAGACTGTAATCAGTAGATGTCCCTACAAGCACTACAAATGTGTGATATCAGCCTTCTCAAATGCATGACGACTCATCTCATGAGGAATCACATGCGAATGACCACATAGCTGTAAGGTAAACTTTTGAACAAGATTTACATGCTGCATCTACCGAAAGAGGTGGCAGTTCAATAGTTTCACCATCTATAGAAGGTCATGAAACAAACTTTTTATTTTTTGTTTTATATGTAGATCACCGGCCATACATTTCCACACTCAAATGAAATGTTAAGAACGAAATTTAGATCAAGTTTATGAGATATAGAGAGACCTAAACCCTGCAATTAAAAAATAAAAATTGTTTCTACCAAAAGAGAGTCGGCGCTATTGGTGTAGGTATGATTCCAAAAGCCAATTCCAACTCTAAGAAGGCTTACAATAAAAAGAATTTCCACATATGCAACCATGGATGATTGTTTGTTCTCATCACGCATGGCCCAACATTCAAACAATGAGTAATGAGACCCCACCGATTAAAAGAACAAAACCAAACAAAGCCGGTCACTACACTACATCTTCGAAAGCTTAATTTTCCAACACTGATGTCAATAAAGATAAGAATATAAAACCAAGGAAGCCAACGAGGGAAGGCAAAAAATCAGCCACAATATTGACGTTGCATGATGAATTTCTGGCAAAAATCGAGAGCTTAAACGGCGTAACTTAAACCGTAGCTGAGCATAGAGTTGGTATTCAAGTAAAAAAGTCCCAACTTTACAAGAGGAACAACAAGTTCGGGTTGGATTGATGCGCCAACAACAAGTGTTGGAAAAACAACAACAATAAGCGGACTTAAAGTTCATATAAAAAGACCACTCAATGTATTCTGATCGATGTTGGAAGTTATTTTTCAACACAAGCGGGAAAATAGGCAACGTTGGGGTGTGAGTTTTCGTACTAGATGTTACTTTTAATTGTGTTTTTTTTCAAGGTGTTAATTTTTATATGTTGTACTTTATTTTTAATTAATCAAATTTATTTTATTTTCTTATTTTTTAAAAATTTAGTTATATAAATTAGAATGAGCATACAAATTAAAAGAAACTAAATTAAAGAAGATTACTAACCAGAGAAGAACTAGGAAGATACCATATAAAACATAATAAAAACTAAAAAGAATTGAAAAAACTTATATGACGTTCATGTGTGAAAAGGGATTGTGAGTGACCGTTTGAGTATGTTTGGATGTGTATGCATTTTTCATTCAAAAAAATAAAAAGTGAAGTAAAAATATCGATGATTATCCACATTCAACGGTGCATGCATACATCTATCATTTTAATGATGACTCCTGATCAACTTAAATATTTAAGTTCACGTATTTGACCTAGACTCGACAAAATAATATCAAATCTTGTTTGGTATTTATAACATGGTGAATCCAATTAAAGCACTTGATGCTATAATTATACGAGTGATTCCGTTTACTTGCCTTTTAAGTCGAACTCGAACTGGACGGAAAATATCATATAATTGCAGAACCACAAATCAAACAATATAATTTTACTTTAATCCAATGATTTTACGTCACTTAATGCATACAATAAAGATGTTTATAGACGAATAAAATATTTACGTTTTTATTCTTTTAGGCTTAATTCTAGCGCTTACATATTCTCAGCCGCCCTTACATAATCTTGTAAAACATATTCTCCTTCGCAAGCATATGTGTTATCCCCATCATTTCACTTAATAATAAAATGTAATAAAACCGAATATTTTTTATATGTCGAATAAATCAACGACAACAAAACATGAGAAGTCACTTATCAATTGCAATATATATATATATATATATATATATATATATATATATATATATATATATATATATATATATATATATATATATATATATATATATATATATATACATATA
>BJCO01464944.1:0-27622 GCA_018326465.1 Flaveria floridana | reverse complement strand
ATGACGATGACGATGACGATGACGATGACGATGACGATGGCGATGGCGATGGCGATGGCGATGGCGATGGCGATAGCGATGACGATGACGATGACGATGACGATGGCGATGACGATGGCGATGGCGATGGCGATGACGATGACGATGACAATGACGATGACGATGACGATGACGATCATGATACCTTTAAGGATATATGTGTTTAATGCAGAGATATCACTATATATAACAAATATAAAAGATTATAAGTAGTGAAAGTAAAGTTTTTCCTGATATAACCACAATAATTTTTTTCTCAAAACTAATTAAAAAACTATTTTGTTTTTTTATAATTTTATTTTTAAACTTTTAAGGATTATTTAAAATTAAACATAACATTTTCTCTCTCTCTCTCTCTGTCCCCATCTCTCTCTTTTCAAATTGATACATACTCGTTTTGTTTTATTTTAATTTTTATACTTAACCCTTCAACTTACGTCAAATTTACATTTAGTAACCTGGAATTTTTTAAAATTTTATACTTAAGCCTTCAAGTTAGATTAAAATTATACTTATTCACCTGAATATTTTTTTTATAAATTTTATACTTAATTCTTCGAGTTATGTCAAATTTACATTTAATCAGTTGAACTTTTTTAAGTTTTATATATGTGTATCCGAGTTTTATCAAAATTTATTTTAACCATTTATAATAAAGCTCGTTAATTATACTAAAGTCACAATTTATGTATTCGTTATTTTCTTATCTATTTCGAGGTATTTATTTTTTATAGTTTTTTCTATTACATTTTTTATCAGTGTTTAGTACACAATTTTTTTCGAGTGGTTAGTACTAATATATAAATTATCAGATTAAATCTTTTAATTTTTATAACTCCAAAAACTATCATTATGACATTATCGTATACAGTAAAACCGTACCGCGGCGAAGCGCGGGTCTAATCCGCTAGTTATTATTATATATATACGCATATATTATTATTATGGACATCTAGTTAAAGGTTTATGATACCGTCACTGAATGAATTGTTAATTTGTTTGCAAGCGAGGTAAGTGATCTTGTCAAAAAAATGATAAAAACAAGAAAATAGTTTAATTATCCATTAGTCTATCATTTACAAATTTATCACTAGTTTTACTAATTAAAACAAAAACTATCTTTGTCCTTCCTTATTGTTACGTAAGTATCTAAAAACAATAACTTATAAAAATTTTATATCCGCGTTTATAAAATTAAAGTATCTAAAAACAAGTAGTTATAAAAAATAAGTTTTCAATCTGTATACTTCCATAACATTAATCATGATTTGTCCTTCCTTATTGTTACGTAACTATCCAACCTTCCGCAATAATCCCAATCTAAACGTTCATATCTTCCAATTCATGATTCGATCACAAACCATCTCATTGGTTATCGGTGGTTAATCAATATCATAACCACTAGCGTTAATCCAATTCGAAACGTTCTGGGCTTCTTACTTCTCCATATGTAATCGAGGATAGTCTTGTCACCTTTTGCATCCTCCACGTAAATGCCCCCACCCACGGCAGCACAATGTCGTCGTTGATCCGACTCCCACAGGTCGACTCCTCCGACTGCATGCTCCCGGGACCCCCCTCCCGCAACAACGGCGGATCGGCGGACCTCATCGCCACCGGCCTCCTCGCCTACGCCGCCGGCAGCACCGTCCCCATCCTCGACACTCGCTCCATGCAACTCATCTCCGTCTTCCCCATCCCTCCGCCCTCCGCCACCACCTCCTCCCTCTCCCCCTTCGTCACCTCCGTCCGCTGGTGCCCCACCACCCTCCGCCTCGACCTCCTCTCCCACGACCCCACCTCCACCACCACCTCCTCCTCCCACTCTCACCTCCTCCTCGCCGCCGGTGACCGCCAAGGCCGCATCTGCCTCCTCGACCTCCGCTTCACATCCTCCCCTTCCATGTTCCTCCAAACCGATCCCAATTCCAAATTAGGGATCCAGGACCTCTGCTGGATCCAATCGCGATCCGACTCCTGGATCATCGCTGCCCTAGCTGGTCCGTCGGTTCTCTCTCTGTACAACGTGCACACCGGCCGCTGCTTCTTCAAATACGACGCCGTTCCCGAGGTTCTCTCGTGTATTAGGCGTGATCCCTTCGATTCCCGCCATTTCTGTGTTGTAGGTCTGAAAGGCTTCCTGTTGTCGATTAAGGTCCACGGGAACGGTTCCGAGTCGGATGTGGTGGTCGAGGAGCTTAGAATCGCTACGGATGTTTCGGAGTTGGTGAAGGTGGAGAGGGAAGGTGGAGGCGTTGGTGCGGGGAGTAATGCTCCTGCGTCCGCGTTGTTTCCTGGTTATGCGGTGAAGCTGGCGTTTTCGCCTCATTGGAAGCATATTTTGTATGTTGTTTTCCCCCGGGAGTTGGTTGTGTTTGATTTGCAGTATGAGACGGCTTTGTCGCGTGCTAAGTTGCCGAGGAGGTGTGGGAAGTTTCTTGATGTGTTGCCGGACCCCAGCGTGGTGTTGGTTTACTGTGCTCATATGGATGGCCGGCTCACCGCGTGGCGGCCTAAGGAGTGAGTGCATATATATTGTTGCTTAACTTAATTGCTTATTATTTGTGATGACAGTACGTTTTTAATGATATGTGTATGTATGTTAGTGTTGTTTGTTATTATTTTGATATTATGTACTGCAGAGGAGAACAAGTGCATGATATGTGTATGATGGAAGAACTAGTGCCTTCGATTGGGATATCTGTCCCTTCTCCTTCACTGCTTGCAGTTGTTATCTCTCAAGCCGACGCCACTCTCCAAAATATTGGCAAGCATTTTTCTGATGCACGTGATGGTTTATCTTCTGACAAGGAGTTTAATATGGATTTTGATAATCTTCTTGATTTTCATGATGAATTGAATGTCATTTCTAAAACATATTTGATATCGATTTCTGATGATGGAAAAATATGGAATTGGCTTCTGACTTCGGAAGGTGCCATTGATGATCCCAAAGATACTTCAGATGCTGCAAATGTTGCAGAAACTGCTAAACCGCCGGTTCCAGATCTAAAATCTGATATACCAATCCTGTCTTCCAGTGCTTCTATGAAAGATGTGGCTAAACAGACGGATGATGTGAAAATCGCAAAGGGTTATCCATCAGCCTCCACTGTAAGCCAGGACAAGCTAACATTAAAGGTTCATACCTTTAAACTTTTCACGGGGTTTGCATTGCATCAATCTTATGGCTGTTCAGTTAATTTTAGGTTTCCTTTGTATATTCATACATTTTATCAATTAAAATCTTGATGCAGATCAGCCTTGTTGGTCAGCTTCATCTGCTTTCTTCAATGGTGACTATGTTGGCTGTACCATCTCCTTCATTGACAGCTACTTTGGCAAGTGAGTTGTGTATTGTGTGACCTTTGTATATTTCTTTTTAACCAAATTTAATAGTTCTTGCTGCAATTTTTGCTATTGGGTGTTAAATATATATATGACATTCATCAATGAGATATTATGTATGAAGGTGGAGGAAACCATCCTGCTGTGGCAGTTCCACTGGTTGCTTTGGGAACCCAAAATGGCTCAATTGACGTCGTTGATGTTTCTGCAAATGCTGTAGCTGCAAGTTTTTCTGTCCATGATGGTGTTGTAAGAGGGTTAAGGTGGCTTGGAAATACTAGACTTGTCTCATTCTCACACAGTCTGGTATTGTAAATACTAAAACCAGTCATTCATCTTTAGTATTTTTAATTTCATGATTGGCCTTATTGTTTCCATGTCAATTATTATAGTTCATGTATTGCTTTATTTAGAAGTTAGAACTTTGAATTAGCATAATATATTTTTTTCTTTCCATAGTGCTTAAATAATACACGAGTCCGACCAACCACCACACTCATTTGTAATCACATACAACAATTATGTACTCAATTCAGGGAAATGAGAAATCCGGAGGCTTTGTCAATAGGCTTGTTGTTACCTGCCTTCGCAGTGGTCATAATCGAACATTTAGGGTTTTACAAAAGCCTGAGCGTGCGCCAATTAGAGCTCTTCGGGTGTCATCTTCTGGAAGGTTGTACACAAATATCGTTTTGTTTCCATTATTGTAAATATCAAATGATTAATCTTTGTAATAAAAAAAAGTTCATCGCTGCATGTAGTTTTACTGATGCAGATCATTTATTTATTTTGTAGGTATCTCTTGATTTTGCTTCGTGATGCACCTGTGGAGGTCTGGGCAATGACAAAAACTCCGATAATGGTAAAAGGCTGATTATATTCTTTTTAACCACACATGTTATTATTTGTTGTATCTCCATTCTAAAAGCTGTTTGGGGGTTGTAGACCATTATGAAGTTATTTAACTCCTTGCCAACTCACTTATATTGTAAATGACAACGAGTGCTTTTGCGTTAGATTTTTCTCCTGCACATACTAGCTGCCGTCCCATGTCCGTCCCTATGTAACATCTTAGTTCCAGAGATTCATGCATATGTTAACCAGAAGTATATAAAAGTTGGCATTTTCCAGTTAGAGATAATTTAGGGACACCATTGGATGATCAACCCATTTACTTTTTTTAATCTCATTTAAAGCATACAGCTTTAGATGACTTATTTCTTTAATAGATTAACTCAGAACATGATCAGTTGATTCATCTTTTCAGTACAAGCAACATCAAACAAACCTGACCTCTTCTGTGTGAATAAATTTTATGACTTCAGAATTCAACATCTGATCATTTCTTATCAGAACTATAATAATTTCTTTGCCATAATCTTTGCTTTCATCTGTAAGATTAAACCTTTTCAATTGCTTAGTTTTCTATAGCTAAATTGCAACTCTATGTTATCAGCTCATGTAAGTGTATGCATATAAATAAGGTGAATGAGCTTTCTAACCACCATGCTTGTAGTTTCATAGAACACTACTCATTTGTAATTGACAAATTACAAGAAATACATTAAACTATACCATATTTGCCCATTCTAACAATCGTACATCTGCCCCGCATTACCGGATTTCTATTGTAGTGTTTTCTTTTTGCAGCTTAGGTCTTTAGCTCTTCCATTCACTGTTTTGGAATGGACACTTCCTGCTGTTCCACGACCAAATCAGAGTGGAGCATCTAAGCAATCTGTAGTTGGTTCCCAAGATCAGACTGCTGATGCGGCCCCTACAGAGACTAGTCAGTTTCTTTTCACTTGATTTATGTCTTGATCTCTTGGTACTTTATCCATTGTGTTCTTAGAAGAAAAAATGTTTATATTAATGCTCAAAATTAACATGCAGATGGAGCTCAAGAAGACTTTACAGAAAGTTTTGCATTTGCTCTAGTAAATGGTGCTCTTGGGGTGTTTGAAGTTCATGGAAGAAGGATCCGAGATTTCAGGTACATCTTTTTACGGATGAAAACGACCAGTATGTACTTGCTTTATGGAGCTGACAACGGATATTTGGAATTTTATAGTCCAACTTAGGGCTGCTGCATTCACTCAAGTTCAGTTACATCAGTGTTTAAGATGCTACTACTCCCTGGCTCATATGATTTTTTTTATCAGGCATTTAGTTTTCTGAAGGAAATCAATCTAATAAAAGGATTAGAAATAAAAAAATATAGAGAAAGATGGGTTTTTCTTATATATATTTAATTATTTTTTATAGTTAAAAATTCTTTTTAGCCTCACATGAAGAAAGGATAAAAGTGGCAAAATTATTTTGTGTACCTATAGGACTCTTCTTAGCATCTTCTAGTTTCACAACAAACTGCATATATGAGATTTTTCTTCTTCTTTTTAGAATGACTAACTCACACCTTTTAATCCTACTCCTAAATATGCATTTTTTGCTAACTTTAAGACTTAAACCCTCAACCACATGGGGAGGGACACCTTTACTACACACCTTGGTATTGTTAGACTACATGCGCTTTGATTAGATTTTCCGTTTTATGCATGTACCAGAACCCTTTAGGTGTAGACATATTGTGCTCCAAGTGGGCCAAGGGTTTTACCACAGTGGGCCAAGGGTTTTACCACAGTGGGCCTTTGGGTGGTGGGTTTCCCTTGGAATGGTGGGCGAGCCGGGTCACCAGCGCTGTCTGCGTTCGCGGGCGTGGATGGACTTTCGCCAATGGGTTTACCCGGGTGACCGTGCTTAAAAATTATTCGTTGGCCGTTCACAAAAAAAGATGTAGACATATTGTAGGGATAGGTACTTGGTTCTTCACCCAAATTAAACTTATTACGTTAGCCTTCGCAATAGTGACTAATTGCATGACTCTACCTGACTTCAATCAATGAATAATAATTTGCTCGTTAACAAAATCTAGAACCTTGAAATCACGGCCATTTTCTGGATTTAGTTTTCTTCAACTTAGGATAAAACTGCATCTGGCCTTAATTGGTGACCCGAGTTTGAATGGGTTTATGTAATAATCCATATTCCATAAGTTATAGTTTAGAGTCAACGTATGAATTTGTAATTGTCAAGGATGAAGAAAGCAAGACCTGTGTGGTAAGATCAAAAGAAAGAAAGCAAGAAGCAAAACCTGGTACAAGCAAAACCCGTGTGGTTTGATCAAAAGAAAGAAAGAAAGAAGAAAGCAAGAAAGACAAAAATAAGCAAGAACCTTAAGAAGAAAGAATTGAGGCAAGTAGCAGGAGCTGAGCCTCAGCGGTTCACATAGCAAGAAGCAAGAAGTCGCACATGTGTGGTTTGAATAGCAAGTAAAAGCAAGGCTTAAACTCGGGTTTAAAATTAGGGGGTGATTGATAGCCGACTGGTAGAAGATTTAAACACACTAACCATTGATCTAGCCATTGATCCATATGGGCCAATATCAGAAATACAGGTTTTGATTAACACGGGTCAATAAACGTGGGTCAGTGTGGTTCAAATTGCTCCCATTCAGAATTAAAGTCACATGTGCTGCATGTCTTCAAGTTTGCTGTTGCATGGTGCTTGTTATGTTTATTCATTTATATAAGTTTTTATTGATATCTAAATTTTCAAGTAGTTGTCCCACTTCTCCACTTGTTAGCAATGTGGGTACGTGCTTTCAATTTCCTTTTATATATTTGTATGTTTGAAGAAAGAACAGACAGTGAGTTTATGACAATTTTCATGGCTAAGCTATCTCATTTGATTATTAGTTAGTTGATCCTTACATTGCTAGTTCAAGAGTAGCGCACTTGAATGGTGTTCTTTGGATTCTATTCGAGTCTAGAATTTGCTCAACGACTAGTTCGGGTGGTGTTTGTGTATCTCGAATTACCTTTGCCAGTCCTTTTATTTTGTTGAATTACTGCTTCTAGCCGTTACCCCTATCTAGGTGTACAAGAAGGATTGTTGCCTTAATTGTTGACTCAAGTTTGAATGGATTAAATATGGAATTATCTATTGTTTCAAGTCAAAGTATACGTTTATAATTAGTCAAGGGTTGTGCAATTATGTAAACTTAGAAACCAAGTTTGTAAGGTTGTGTCATTTGACAATAGGGATGTGTCGATTGAATCGGTATTTATAATGATAGTTGTAAACGATGAAGGGTGAATGAACCCTATTGAAAATTCAGTCGACTGTTGTGTTTCAATCTTTATTGTCCTTGATACAAAAGTTCCTGTAGAAATCAAATCCTATGTTCTACAATCTAAAACCAGAGTGATATGTTGTAGGTAACTTGGTATTAGTTCAGCTTCCTTTCTTCCTTTCATGTCTTTACTGAGTAATACAACAAATCTAATCATTACTTGGCCTAAGTTGTCTCTGTCAATATAATATGATAATTATTTCCTGCTGTGTGCAGACCGAAGTGGCCTGATGCATCATTTATATCTTCGGAAGGACTGATTACAGCCATGGCTTATCGTATTCCTCATGTGGTTAGTTTATATTATTATGTATTTTCTTTATTTGTAAATATAAGTGTGTGCGTGTGTGTGTATTTGTTAGCTGCATCTGAAAAGATTTTTGTGATGACTTGCATATCAGGTTATGGGGGACAAATTAGGTAATGTTCGGTGGTGGGATGTGACAACTGGGCAATCTTCCTCTTTCAGCACTCACAGGGAAGGCATCAGAAGAATCAAATTCTCTCCTGTTGTTCCTGGAGATCGTAGTCTTGGACGTATTGCTGTATTGTTTAATGACAATACATTTTCAGTGTTTGATCTTGTAAGTGAGAAAAGTAGCATGTTTTGCTTCTTTTCTTGCTTGATGTCTGTCACCTATGTTGCAACATATTTTAGGTACATAATTAAGCTTTTAAAACTAGAACTCAAAATCAAACTTTCTCTTGACATTACAGTACCTGCTACCAAAAAAATTATTTGGGATAAATATGCACCAACATTAAATAATATTTCTCAAACCATGTAGAATTTTCTTACTCGTTTGTCAGTCACTTAAATGATATATGTCTATAATTGAATTAGAATCTGTGTATTTCCAGGACTCACAAGATCCATTAGCCAATTCCTTATTGCAAACTCAGTATCCAGGAACCCTTGTACTGGAACTTGATTGGTTACCTGTACGAACTGATAAAAACGATCCTTTGATATTATGTATTGCTGGAGCTGATAGTAGCTTTCGTCTTATTCAGGTTAACATGTATGCATCCTGCATGTCGCTTGCTTTGATTTCCTGTCACATAGCTTTAAACATTAAAGGATATTTGTTTACCATTTTAAATGTTTCCTTTCAGTGACAAAAAAACTGGTAATGGAAGCCATCCGGGATGTGTGAAGGAACGATTTCGGCCAATGCCTATATGTTCTCCTGTATTGCTTCCTACAGCACATGCCATGGTAATATTGACTTTTTCCTCTGAGTAGTTCACAAAAACATGTCAAAAACAACAAAAATGTGACGAGATGTTTACTTTATCCTTTGATTTCTTTCATTCTGAACGTTGTGATGGGTTAGTTATTTTTTATTGTATTATTTTCAATTCTTTTGTTGATTTAGATAACTTACAAATAAACTGATTAGAATAGTTTATTTAGCATAAAATGGAGTAAGTTTTTAGAGCTTTACTAATCATCTATTGTCTTGTCTTATGATTTTAAGATTCTATCTTTTTATTGGAATGTTTGTTTTTTAAATCAACGCTTCATATGCTACATCCAAATTTCAAGTTTCCTTAGGATATCATTTGCATTTTTTTTTAAGAATTTTTTTTTTTAACTACAGGCACTAAGGCTGATCTTGCAATATGGGGTAAAGCCTTCATGGTTTGACAAACATGCTGCAATTCCAGATATTAAGGGGAATCCTCAAATATCAAGAAGTTCATCATCTGTTGGAGATCTTCGTGGTTATTTAATTGACACATCACCTATTGGTGACTCTGTTGTCCCAGAATTGCTTCTTAAAGCACTAGACCCTTACCGAAGAGAAGGTATGCTTTATAGTGTTCTTTTTTAAGACTGTTGTGTTATTCAAGTTTGTTCACGGATTACACGGGTCACTGTTTAACGGTCTGCGGGTGAACGGGTCACGGATTAAAGTTGTGGATTAGTTCACGGGTTTAACAGGTTTTAGTTTAATTATTTGATTGTTTTAAGTCATATGTTTTATTAGAGTTTAATGTGTCAAAGATAGTGGGGCTTGTTCTCCTGGATTTTAGAAAGTTCACGTAGAGGTTGCCTTTTCTTTAGGATCAAGTTTGTTTGTTTCTATTTAATGTAAACTTTGTAATCAATGAAGTAGTAGTTCAAGCAGTAACACAATTCTAAATTACTTAAGTGTGCATATGTGAAATTCAAGGCTTGAACCAACATCTGGTATCAAGAGCCTAGGGCTCGAGAGACGGTAAGGTCAGTTTGAGAGTCGACCGTTGAAGGGTGTAGCCTTTGCTGCGGGGCAAACACAGGAGGTTACCGGTGTGTTTCGGGACAACAGGTGGCTGTTCAGGACTGTTCGACAGCAGAATACGGAGACGAGAAGTGTTTCGGTGCAACCGTTGTCGTGGTGGAAGTACCATTCATGACAATGGGGGTGACCGGTGATAAACATTGGTTTTTGTGGCTGTTAGTGGTGATCAAAGGGGGTTTGCCTTTTGATCGGGCTTTTCTTGGAGAGAAAAAAAACAAAGGGAGACAACAGCCTGCAAGGTAGCTTGCTTGGCTACTGTGTACGTGAAAACATCAAGATGTGCTAGGGTGCTTGGGTGTTTTCTTTGCTTGGGCATCAAATTAGGGAGTAGCAAGGTAACCTGTTTGCTTGCTTCTTTTGTGTGCTTTGATCAGCTAGTTTCGTAATAAGGGGAGACCGGCATATGAGCATGAAAAACGGGCAGAAAGGATCCGTCAAAGCAGGTGGCTTTGGATTCAGTTTGTTTGGTAGATGAAAGAAAGCGTTAGAGGTGGTGTGACCTTGTTTTCTTGGTCGGTGGAGATGCCTCTCTGAGCAAAGTTGATCGGTAAAGGTTTTGGTTGCTTAAAACAAGAAGGAAAGTAGAAAACCAACAGGTGTAGCGTGGAAGAAACGAAACAGCAGGGTGGCTGAGATATTCATTTAGCGACTCGAAGACGGTGCAGCAGATGGTTGGTGTCTGGTTGGTAGATGGTTCGTTTGGCGGAAGAAAGAAAACATTAAAAGGCAGTGGCTTTGTTTTCATAGTCGGTGGTAGAAGTCTCTTGGAACATAATTGATCGGGAAAAGGTACACGTTGTTAATACAAGATGGTTCTGATAACATAATGGCGTTGGAGTTCAAGTCGGGTGACTTTGGATGTGACCGGGAAGAGGTCGTTGATCCGTGAAAAGTCAAGAATGAACGGGGTTCCAGCAGGATGCCATGTTAGATGTTACTGTTATAGAAGACTTTGGACGTAAACTAGGTGAAGATCGGGTGTACGGAAAGGGTCGAGATTATACGCGGAGAAAGTGATTCGACAGCTGTGAATGATTGGTGTGAACAAACCGATTAAGGGGGTGATTGTTATGTTATTCAAGTTTGTTCACGGATTACACGGGTCACTGTTTAACGGTCTGCGGGTGAACGGGTCACGGATTAAAGTTGTGGATTAGTTCACGGGTTTAACAGGTTTTAGTTTAATTATTTGATTGTTTTAAGTCATATGTTTTATTAGAGTTTAATATGTCAAAGATAGTGGGGCTTGTTCTCCTGGATTTTAGAAAGTTCACGTAGAGGTTGCCTTTTCTTTAGGATCAAGTTTGTTTGTTTCTATTTAATGTAAACTTTGTAATCAATGAAGTAGTAGTTCAAGCAGTAACACAATTCTAAATTACGTAAGTGTGCATATGTGAAATTCAAGGCTTGAACCAACAAAGACAACTTCATTTTTTACTTTTTATATTTTTTATCTTCTATGTTTTATTGAATCAGGTTGCATACTTGATGATGAAAGGGTGCGGCAATATGCTACAATCATTAATAAGGGTTCTGCTGCAAGGTTTTCTTTTGCTGCTGCAATATTTGGAGAACCCTTAGAGGCCTACTTTTGGTTGCAATTGCCTCATGCCTTAAAACACTTGTTGAACATGTTGGCTAACAAGTCTCTGAAGAGAGCACCTGTAAAATATCCATCTACATCAATTGATGATGCATCTATACTAACTAGGATGTTTACCAAGGGGAGATCTGTAGCAGGGTCAACATACACAAATTTAGTGGTAAGATTTTTGGTTGTTCGCATGTTTTAAGCACAAACACAAGTTTCATTTTGTTTGACACAAATTACTGGTAATTGTATTGGCAGAATGATGGTCATCTTCGAATGATGGCTTTTGACCAACAAGAGTTGTGGGAAAATGCTAGTGAACGTATTGCATGGCATGAAAGATTAGAGGGTGAACAATCTATTCAGAACTGTGTACATGAGTGAGTTTATCTCTTTATCTGCTTTCTGTTATATGCATTTGTTTCTACATTGATAATGATGATTTATAATAAGCTAATTGCTAATTGCATTTCTTGATAATATATCAGGCTTGTGACGGTTGGTAACCTGGACGCTGCGGTCAATTTACTACTGTCTACTCCACCAGAGAGTTCGTTTTTTTATCCAAATGCTTTGCGTGCTGTTGCTCTTTCGTCTGCAGTTTCAAGATCTCTAAATGAACTGGCAGTTAAGGTAGGTAGAGGCTTCTTTAATTACCATCACTTTGAAACATGAATTCGTCTTAAAATTTTGCCAATTTTGATCTGGTCACTTTTTCATTCTTCCTAGGTTGTTGCAGCAAATATGGTGAGGACTGACAGGTCATTGTCTGGCACGCATCTGCTGTGTGCTGTGGGGAGATATCAAGAAGCTTGTTCACAGGTCGTATTCTACTGCCCAAAACTCTCTGTTCCTGCACAACGTATTCTATTAGTCTAACCAATACTTGCATCCACCAAAAAACTCTCGACCTACCCATTCTAATATATGTCGCATGCATTCCTCGGATGATTTGACCGCCATTCCTCCCATGAAGATAACTTCATTTTTTGATCTATGAACTAAACAAAAATATAATAACACTTTTATCTTTATCACACAACTTTATTGGTTAACTCTTTGGCTTTAAAATGCCACTCGTTGCACACAGATTAAATATTGCATTGTTCCCATTACTACTTGCCATACTACCATGCTTTGATAACAGTTCATGATTTAATTTATCCAGCGACACAATATTAAAGTTGCTCCAGATTCCACCACTTAAAGATACTTTTCTATGATAGATATACATCAATAATACAAAGGTGCATCATTTCTACCGTGTCACTGCAACACAAACAAAGAAGTGAGGTTATATTCATACCAAAGGAGTCAAGAACAACACACCTGAGAATCTGCCCACCTTTTTTAGAAGTACTTTGATTGGCCTCTTTTTTTAGTGTTAAAGTAGCTCCACTTTGATATCCACAAAACCCTTGAGATCTTTGATTATCCAATAACCACACCCATGCATCCTCTTGTTGCGAGTTGTAACGCCTGGGAAATATTATGGATTCATGGCTTCCTTTTTAAGATCACTAACCCCCACCCTATCAACACCACTTTCTAATCCCCCATGTTCATGTAAACTCCTCCACCTCCACTAATACTTTTGATCACCCTCACCAATAAGGATCACGAATCTGCCCTAAATCTCCATCACTTCCCTTGCCATTTTCGCAAATTCACGATGGGTTTGCTTCGGTGATCACTTTTGTATTTTGGTTTGAACTGACTCTAAGTCTCAAAATAGAGTAGTTATCAAGATATCAAACTTTTTTAGAGTTCGTCACTACTATGAGAACAAGGTCTTGCATAGTCTGTTGGTCATAGATTTCATTATTAGATTAACTAAACTACTATAGGAAGTGAGAACAAAGAGGTTGTTTTTCGACGGTTAATTCTTTATTGATACGAATTAAAGAATAAATGTTTGTTTGGCGGAACACCCTAACTAAAGGCAATTAAGTGACAAATAGATCTAGAAACATACTTAGATCTATAACTAATAATTCTTGAACAGACCTATTCTCAACTCATCACTTCGATTGAGATGAGTAAATTATAGAATGAATATTTTATTGAGTTTTGTGACTGAATATTTGAAACTGGAGTGATTTCTAGGATCATTTTGACTCTTTCTTGATTAGAATCCCAAAGATCTTTTAAATAAAATCAAATCTTTTTTTACCTCAAATCTTCCATTTGTTTGTGAAACATTTGCCGAATTTTACAAACTTTATCCTTTCACTTTGACAAGGAATCTAGACAAGAACCCAATGTCCTTTAATTTAAGTGTTTTTACGCTCTCCCTATAGTTATAAGGCGAGCAATCTTGCTATATGTTGGCCTGCCAGACAAAATATGTTTCAAGTGTTTCATGGCCACCCTATAGTTATAAGGTGAGCGGGTGAGCGCTAAGCATGTGGCTATATATGTGGGCCAACTTAGACAGAAAAATGTCTTTCATGCTCACCTTATATACTTGGGTGTCTTGTTATGTTGGTTAACTTAGATTATTTTTATGATTATACACTAATAATTTGTTGGTCATCCTCAAGCAATGCCTCTTATTATGAAGTCATGAGTATCATAGCACTTTGATAGAGTCCGAGTTCTAAAGCCTGTAATGTCTCGATTACTAGTCAACGTAGAAGGATAGTGTTTAGAAAGAAGATTGAAGCAAATAAATATTTGACTTTTTGCATTGAAGATTGCAGGATCGATACAAATCACTCAAGACAAGTGTTCTCTATTTAACTCACTAAGTTGCTTTCAAAATGATGAAGCAGAGTCCTCTAAAAGTTGATAATAATATACTAAGTAAGCAAGACATAAGAAATGGTTTTCAAGATACTTGTATATATTATTCTCAACTCAAAGTTTTCAAAACTCTTACATGCATGCTCTTATGAGCTTACAATGAGAACTATATATACTACTATTTACAGTCGGCTATACAAAGGCAACCGGCTGGAAACTTACTAAACAAATACTACATTACTAGTAGTAAGGTTTCTAGAATAAAATACTCCTAGATAAGGTAGTCATGACATGTCCATGACTTACCCTTTTGTTTATCAACTAAAGTTAGTAACTGTACTAACTGATAAGAAATGAACAGTGAACTAAAGTATGGTCAACTATATGGGTGTGAGAAAACGCCATGCAATGTCTCAGAGGTTGCAGCGGCTTGTCAGAGGGACCATATTAATATCCACTGGTTCATAGTAAGTTTTTCCGAAGTATAAATGGCTTTGGAAGAATTCGGAAGAACAAATTCTTCCGAAGCCATTTATATTTCGGAAGAATTTACTTCTCCCGATACTTTCGCTGGTCTTCAAGACTTTATGCTTCGGAAGTCATATTTTGAAATCTTCTTAAGTGTTGATACTTCGGAAGAGAGATAACTATGTCTTCGTAAGACATGATTCCTCTTCGAAAGTTCTTTTATCTTTAATATTCGGAAGTGCAGCCTTTATCTTCGGAAGTCCTTCACAGTTGCATCAAAATTGTTTTAAGTGTAGTTTTGGTTGCATCAGCTTCATCTATCCAACAAACTCCCCATAGGCTGATGCTACTAAAACCTCATTGTCTTTTACTTCTCAAAACTCCCAGCACCAAGGAGAGCAGATATTTGTCTGTCTCTTTGTTCTTTTCAGAAGTGATGCTGAGCAGTTGGTACAGATCCTTTGTTGTTGATAATAAGTCCAGTCTGTTACTTTGGATCATATGTACCCTTTGTTGTGACCCTCGTAAGGGAGAGAATTGATGGGAGTTGTAGTCATACTCCCATCTAACTATATGTTTCAAGTCAGGACCTTCAATCATTTGAAGGAAAGTCTTTCCTTTGATTGTTCCTTCCTTTTCAACTTACTCTCTCATCTTCAACTCTTCTTCAATTCTTGCTCTTGCAGTTAACTCAGCAAATTGAAGGCTACACAAATGATTTCGGATGTGAGCAGCAGTTTGAGAGTTGGAGGTGTTGGAGAATGGCTTCTCTGTTAACTCGACGATGTCAAATCTACTTGAGTGAAGCAGAGATGGAGTGTTAAGTCTGTTGACTTCGTCATTCTCTCTTTTCATAACAAAGTTGCGAAAAGCGTCCTCAAATTTTTATTGGACAATTTTCTTCCTAGGAATAAGGGGTTGATTTGGCAGCTTGTTCCCCTTCCTGGTGTCCAAGAGAATTATCAATCTTCTACTTAGCATCTTCTCCTTTTCATTGAGTGAATCAAAGTTGGCTGTCAAAAGCTGAAGTGCCTGGTTTAGAGTTCCTCTAGGCAGATCAAGAAATTTTTCTCTTATGAGGGAACTGGAGGATCCATCAATAAATATTAGCTTGATGGATTCCTTTCCATAAGAAATTTCACTCAGAGTAGTATAGTTAATGAGCTTTTTCTTGATTTCCTTGAATATCTCTAAGGTCAGAGGTTTACTTGACTCAGAGGTTGGCTTGGATGATAAGAGGGTGATTGATTTTTTGGGTAGAGAAGGGTTGAATTCTGGAAAGTGTTTTAGGTTTTAGGATGGATAGTGGAGGTGGTTGTTGTGAAGTAATGGGTGATGTGGGTATGGCTGATGGTATAGGTTCAGGAGTGTAGGGTTCAGTGGTTGGTTCAGTTTTTTTGGGAAAGGAAAGGTTATTGACTCAGGTTTAGTTTGGGGTTGAGGTTGAGGTGTAGGTTTGGGTGTTATCCTCTAAGAACCTGGGTAAACTTCCTTCCTTCTTCCTGAGCGACTGTCAGCTTTGATGTCACTGACATGTCGCTGCAGGGTCTTATCAGAATTGAGACCAACTTGTCTGCCAGAGAAGTCATGGGCTTTAAGATATGCTTTTATTTATGCTCTGTCTCCCATCTTTTTAGCCGCGATAAGTTGGGCTTCTTTTTTCTTCTTCTTCTTTGCTCTGAGTTTTTCCCTGGCAGCATTTCTCCTCTCTTTGTTCATTTGATCTTGTTATTTGTTGAAAAGCCACAAGATCATGTCATTGTCATGAGGAGCTAGTTCTTCAAAGGAGTAACCCCTGGAACTTAAGAATGCTACCCTTTCTGATCTCAGCTGCTACCCAGCTTCCTGTTTCTTCCTCTTCTACTCCTCTTCTAAGGCCAACTTTGTTGTTTCATATTTTATTTTTGCAGTAGGGTTGTCTTTTCTAACTCTACCAGCTCCTTAAGTGTTAAGAGGAGTACATCTTCATTTGCTATACCCAGATTGACAAGATTGTCAATAATTTCCACTCTTTTTGTGTTGTTAATAATCTCCTGGGCAGCCACAGCTGCTTTGCTACTTTCAGCTAGTAGCTTTTCAGTGGGGAGTCTACCTTTCCTCTTAAGTTTCTCCATCCTTTCCTCCTCTAACAATTCTTCCGCAGCCATTTTTCTTTTACCTTTGATGTCTTTAGAAGCTTAAGCCTTTGGAGACTATGTTGTAGAGGATTCAGGCTGTTAAGTGGAGATATGAGCTAGTGTTGATGAAGGTGGTTGAGCAGGAGTAGTTGTGAGATAGTCTTCACTATTTATCTCAGAGGCTAGTTCAAAAACTACCTTTGTGATAATTAGATCATCAAACAAAGAAGATAGTCATTCCGCAGCTTGGACTTCAGCTTCAGAAGTTAGTGGGAGTTATTCCGTAGCTTTGTCTTCAGCTTTTAAAGTTAAAGGGATTACACTACCTGTCCCAACTCATTTAGTTACTTGGTCATTAGTCTCTATATCCTCTTCGAAATCAATCTCAGGTTCAATGTGAACCTTAGGTTGACTAACTCCTTCCTCAGTGGTAGGAGTTGTATTCAACCTTTTTAGCTCCTCTTCTTCAAAGTAAGCCATAATAACGTCTGGACTTGTTTGTTCAAGTGAAAAGCTCATTAAGAATATGGTTAGAAATCTGTGAAGATTCATGAGCATTTTTTGGTCCGCTTGAAGTATGATTGGAGGTGCTTCAGGGAAAATAGTTGCTTGTTGAGCAGGATATTTTGAAGAGAGGGTTATGAGAGCCAAACTTTGTTCTGTATGAGCTTCACTCTGAACATTCTTCCTCTTTTTGGTAGCATCATCTTGAGAGTTTGATGAGCTGGAGGAAGAAGTCAGAGAGACTTGAATTGGTACATGCCTAACAGATCTCTCAGTTTGTGTCTCAGCTAGTTGAGGCTTGAGATATTTAATCTCAAGTTGCTAAGTGACAAACCTGTCTTCTAAAGTCTTAACCTTTGATTCAAGGTTTGAGAATTTGGAAAGTAGTTCTCTGATTATAAGTTGCATACTTCCCTCATCTCCTTTAAAACACTTGGAGATGAGATAACATACCTTGTATGTTCATGCCTACCACCAGTTGTGGTTTTTTGGCACCCTAGTTTCCTCTGCGTAGTGATGTCTCTTTCAGAGTCATCAACAAGCAAAGTTCGTAGATTCAATCTCAGAGATGTTACCACTGTCCTGAGAGATCATTGTGACATTCTTAGTAGGTAGAAGCTGAATCTACATGAGTTCCCTTCACATCAGTGGGACTCACCTCAGTTGGGCTTTGCTGATGAGGGTTATAAGTCAGAGGTTTCTCTAGGTTCAGTTGATCCTTGAATGGATGTTGTAGATCAACATCATGGCCTTGGAGGAACATGAAATCCTCATCAGTACCGGTAAGTAGGTCAGTAAAGGATATGGGAGTTATGCCTAATAACCCGGGACCTTGATTAATATCTAGAGGCTTAGAGCTTATGATTTGACTGTCACTTATTGGTTGCTCAGGTGAGTATTGTGACTCATCCTTATGGCTTTCAGCTCTGGTTTGGGGCTCATGGGATTAAGACTGAGGAGACTCAATACCCATATTGATGTTATTAGTGAAGGATGGTTGTACCTCAGACTGAGTGGGACCCCATTCTTCCACTCTAGCCATTTTGGATGAAACATGATGTGCTTGTTCAATTAGAGAAGATTGAACAAGGGTTCGGTTGAAACGTCTCTGGTATGTGTATTTGATGGGAGGAGGAGATAGAGTTGTCAGTGAAGTGGGTGGTGCTGGTGTGGGTTCATCACCTGTGGGGTTTACAGGTATGTCACCAGGAGCTATTGACTCGATCATATCTGGAAGGAGTGTAGTATATCTTACGGTGAAGTTGGTGGACACCCTCTTTAAAACTTTGAAGATGGCCAGCTTTATGGGAGGGATAGAATGAGTAGCTGCACAGACAAGCTTCTCTTGATACAGCTCGCAGTTGATGATATACTGAATGAACCTGTGATAAATGTAGAATGTTTCCCGTTGAAGATTTCCCCTGAGGTTATTCAGCACAAATCTGAAATAGTTGAACCGAAAGCCTTTTACCAACCCATAAACTAGGTATCTTAGGTCATGGGGAATTTGATCCCATCTCCCTGATTTATTAGATAGACAGTGAAGAATGATGTGAAGCAGGAATTTCCAATTGTAGGAGAAGTTGAACTTGTAGATCGTTGATCTGCTCACATCGCCACCATATCCCATTTGGGTATAGGTGTTCTCCAAATCAGATTTGGGAAATTCCGTAGAATAACCCTCATCATGAAGCTTTAAGTGCTCCCTGTTTCGTTCAGAAATGATCAATTTTTGGCCACAGATTATTGTCCTAATAACCCTAACTCTATGCAGAATGTCAATCTGAGCATTTGCTTAAAATTCGATCATTTGGTTGGAGTAAATGGTTGGGTTAACGGTGAGAGCTGTGTAATAGGTGAACTGAATTAGAAACTGAATGATTTCAGAGAAGTCGGCATCCTTTAAGGAATCAAGGATCGCGACTTGGTTGTGCTGAAGGTTTAGACCCATTGTTGAAAGAGATCAAAAGGAATATGGTATGTTTGAGAGTGTAAGAGTGAAGATAAATAGTTGTTAGGGCTTGCAAATGGGTAAAAGGGATTAATGAGTGAGGTCGGAAGTATTTAAATCTAATAAAATGGCGGATGAATAAGGTGAAATGACAGTTTGAGGTATGATTTAAAAGGGGCGGTAAGGATAAGTTATTTAAATATTTTGACATCATTAAGAAGATCTTTACCTTTTACAGAGTGGGGTTCAAAGATTTATGTTACATAGTAAAGTTTTTCTTCCGAGAGTATGAGTCTTCCGAGTGTAATATCTTCCGAAGCCAAACTTACATCCGTAGGTAAGATAGTCTTACTTCCGAGAGTAAGAAGGTCTTTCGAATAAAAAGTTTTCACTTTGAAGATGGATTTGATATCACTTTGAATGTTCTTCTGAAACTTAAAACTTTTCCGAAGATACTACAAGTGTCAGAAAAGTTGCTTTCGAAAGATAAATAAATATAGCTTCCGAGAGAGTTTCTTTTCGGACTTACTCATACTTAAAAGAAAACACTTTTTGTAACAAGGTTTAGATTGATTGACATAAACAGAACACATATTAAAAGCTTTTCATATGAGATAAATTAGACAATGTTTATCATCCCAATAGCTGTAATCAGATATTTAAATCTTTGTTCATCAAATGCTTTTGTGAACAAATCAGCATATTGTTCATTTGAATCAACTTTGGCTAATTTAATCAGATTTTTTTCATGAATATCTCTGATAAAATGATACCTGAAGTCAATGTGCTTTGTATTTGAGTGCTTGACTGGATTTTCTGTAATGGAGATGACACTCTTGTTGTTAATGTGAATATGAGTCTCCATAAAATTGAAGTTAATCCAATATTTAGTTTTGAATCCATAGCAGCTTAGCACAGCAACTAGTAGCAGCAATATATTCAGCCTCAGCAGTTGATGTTGGAACACAAGATTGCTTCTTGCATTGCCAGGAGATTATCCTTTCACAAAAAAATTGACATTCTCCTGATGTTGATTTCTTGTTGATGTTACAGCCGCCATAGTCACTATCAGTGTAGCTATAGAGATTAAAGTTTTGATTCCTAGGATATCAGAGACCCAATTTGGGAGCTTTTTTTAGGTATCTTATGATTCTCTTGGCAGTAACTAGGTGAGAAACCTTTCGAGCAGCCTGATATCTTGCATAGATACAGGTTGTAAACATAATATCAGGTCGACTTGCTGTGAGATGCATCAGAGATTCAATAATTGCCCTGTACTGATTTTGATCAGTATCCTCCCTCTCGGAGTCAGGACAAAGATTGTGATTTCTGGGGATAGGTGTCTTTGCTGGCTTGCAATCCTTCATTTCAAATATTTCTAAAATGTAATTGACATATTTAGATGGATTGATGAAGAACCCATCTTTCATCTGCTTCACCTGAATTGTAAGGAAAAAGTCCATTTTCCCATGGAACTAATCTCAAACTTCTTTTTTATAATGCTTTTAAAGTCCTTACACATTTGATCATTTGAAAATCCACATATGATGTCATCGACATCGACTTGTACTAGCAAAATGTCTTTTCCGTTCTTCTTATAAATAATGTCTTGTTAATGGTACCTCTAGTATAACCATTCTTCAGGAGAAACTGATACAGTGTCTCGTACCACAGCCTAAATGCCTAGTGTAATCCATAAAGAGCTTTATCCAATTTGCACCAAAGTTGGGATGCTGTGGGTCTTCAAATCCTGGAGGTTGGCACACATAGACTTCTCTGTCTATATCTTCATATTAAAAAGCACACTTGACATCAAGCTGGTAAACTGTAAAGTTCTTAGATGCTGCATAAGCAAGAAAGATTATAACGGCCTCAAGTCCTGCAACAGGTGCAAACACATCGGTGTAATAGATTCCTTATTCTTGAGTGTATCCTTGAACTACTAATCTTGCCTTGTTCTTGATAATCAAGCCTCTGTCATTCTTTTTGTTTCTGAATACCCACTTTATGCCAATAGGTACTTGACCAGATAGTAGTGGACATAGGTTTCAAACCTTTTGTCTTTTGAATTGAAACAATTCCTCTTGGTATTGACTCAATTCAACTACTATTCTTCAGAGCTTTTTCTACCTTCCTTGGTTCCATCTGTGAGAGGAAGCATGAGTATAAGCAGACATTTCTATTATGAGTTTGTCTTCTTGTTCTCAAACCTTCAGAAACATCTCCAATGATGCTTTCAGCTAGGTGGGTGTTGTGAATCCTAAGTCTAGGGATCACATCCATTTGCATGGAGAGATCTAGATTTGAAAGGTTTGGCTCAAGATTGTGAACATTTGGATAAGCTAGGGTTTCACATTCATTCAATGAGGACTAATTGAAGGAGCCTTAGAAGTAGCCATTTGATGTGGAGTAGCCTTATCAGTAGCCATTTGATATGGAGTAGCCTTATCAGTTGACCGTTCTTCCTGATTGCTACTTCTATCAGCTTGGTGTTGTGCAGTGTTTGGGTTGTCACTTAATGAGTTTTGAGGCTCACTTTGTTGACAACTGGTTGAAGCTCCACTTGTTATTTTGATGGGAGATTGAGCTTCAAAAATTCTTGGAGAACTTGGAACAAGTATGGGTAACTCAAACAGTTGATCATCATCCGAGTCACTTTGAGTTCTTGTTCCAGCTGAAACATTCTCACAAGAAGGTTTAAAATAGTTTGAAAACAATTCTAAATTGAAGATATGATCAGGACTATTTCCTTTAACACAAGGAGTGTGCTTATTAACAACATTGGATAATTCCTCAAATTATTGATTCTTGATATTGTATACTCTATAAGCTTTTAAGCTTGAGCAATATCCAACAAAGATAGCATTATCCGACTTTTTAGCAAATTTTGCTAAATTGTTATTTGTGTTAAGTATGATACACCTGCTACCAAAGGACCTAAGAAAACTAATGAATAGTGATCTCTTATTTCATAGCTCATAAGGGGTTTTTCCATGTGGCTTAACAATAAGAATTATGTTCTGCACATAGCTTGCAGTGCTGACTGTCTCGGCCTAAAATATTAGAGGCAGCTTTAAATCAGCTAACATAGTACTAGCAGCCTCACTAAGTGTCCTATTTCTCATTTTAGCAACACCATTCTATTGAGGAGTTGTAGGAGCACTATATTGTCTGCTAATCCCTTTTTAGTTACAGAATGAGTCAAGAGCTTCATTCTTAAACTCAGTCCCTTGATCACTTCTAATGATTTTAACCTTATGATCAATTTGATTTTCTATTTTAAAAATAAAAGACTTTAAAGTTTCAGCAGTTTTATCTTTAGTCCTTAAAAAAAACACCCATGAGTCTCTACTAAAATCATCAACAATCACAAGCCAGTATGATTTCCTTCCAATTGCTTATTATACTTGTGGGACCAAATAGATCTATGTGCAATAAGTGTAATGAAGTGGTGATAGAGTAAACTTCTTTGGATGTATGAGGAACCCTGTGCTGTTTTTCTTTTAAACATGCAACACAATAGTTCTTGCAGAGAAATTCCCTTTTAGGCACACCATGTATCAGGTTATTTTTAACCAAATTATTCATGGTTTTAAAATTAACATTACACATTCTTTTATGCCATAAAGTTGACTTATCATCATTAGCTTTTGAAAGAAAGCATGATACTTCATCCAGTGACAAAACATTTTCCATATCAAGCTTGTACATATCCCCTTTTCTGTGAGGTTTAAGAAGCATCAATTCCTGTGAAATTAACATCCCGGGTTTGAGGATAATGCACTCATATTCTATGAAAAGCATGTGGTGTTTTTGATCACAAAATTGAGAAACACTTAATTAGTTGTATTCAAGCTGTTTGACAAAGTTTACTTTTTAACTTACCATCGGATATACTACCTCTACCAGAAATATATCATCCGGTTTCACCTCCAAACTGAACAGGTACTCCATCAAAATATTGAAATTGTTGAAGAAGAGATATGTTTCCTGTCATGTGCCTGGAGCATCCACTATCCACAATCCATACATTTCCATTTTTGTCATATGGATTTCCTACACATAAGGTGATAAAGTTAGTTGCGATTGGAAACCCAAGTCTTGTTGGTTTTGAGTTCTTTCATGTGGATGACATAATTGAATCAAAATGTAGACATGAGGGTTCAATGATGATTTGGGAAGAATAGGTTTGGGCTGCATCATTTTCTTTAATCTTTCATTCCATCCTTTAGTTAACTAGCGAAGATGAGCTTAATGAAGCTTGAGCAGCATAGCTTTCTTCCGATACTTCTTTCTTCTCGGAAGGAATTTTCACAACCTGTTCTTCCGAAGCAGCCTTCTTTTCGAAAGGTTTTAAAGGAATTTTCTTATTCTTTGGAATTTTCTTTGATTTATCTTCTGAATCTGTTTTCCTTTCGAAAGAATGAGTTTCTTCCGAAAGCAATTTTGATTCGGAAGTAAGTTTTCCTTTTCTTAACATTTGAACCGTGTGATAAGATCCAAATGTTAAATCTTCCTTAACTTCTTCCTTCTTAACATTATTTGCATAATATGTGCTTGCAAGATTGTAGTAACAATCTTTAGCCATTTGGTTGTGCAGACCACACATTATGCATTCAATGTTACTCTTCATGGGGTGAGATGACTATCGTTTCTTGCATTTTTTAACAATCTTCCTCTTTAGTTTTTGATCCTTCAGCTGAATACGAGTGCTGATATTGTATTCCTTTCCTGAAGCAGATCTTCCAACCACCTGGAATCCAGCTGAGATAAACACACCCTTTTGCTTTGAATCTATCTTCAGCTTGAACTCAGCAGTTTTCCTGGTAGTTTTTCTGGCTGCCTTTGCTTTGTTTCTTTTGGCTTTAGTGGTTATGGGTTGTTCATTACAGGTGAAGATCGATTTTTCTACCTAATCTTTTCCTGTAATGGTCTTCATATTTGCATCATTCTTCTCATAAGATAGGGGGTCAGCAGATGGAATCTCTTGCTTTTCAGTACATCTTGGTTGTCTGGTAGACTCATAAGAGTATGGTGGAGCAATTTTATTAGTTCTTAACCCACCTTTGTTTTGATAACTGTAAGGTCCCGTTTCCGAATACCTCACAGTTGAACAATCATAGCATTATTACATAAAACAATACATATTTCATTAAATTTGCAGCGGAATTAAGTTAACAAAAACCATTTATTTCATTGATAATTACTGTTGTTAAGCAATACAACATTATTTAAGTTACAAAAGTATCGTTTTAATTGCATTACAAAACAACAATATCCTTAAGCGTGAATGGATGTCAGTCTTGCCCTGCCAAGTAACTCCCCCAGAGTGCCATACTCAGCAAAATTTACCTGCCAACTGAAAATGCATAAAAGTTAACGTTTCTAAATGAGTTCTAGTTTTAGAAGTATTAAAATATCTTATGTGTTTTATATACGAAAATATACTTCTTGAATAAAATACATTACTTTCGTATGCGAGCACACATCATACATACACCAAAATAACATTTATTATCATCATCATTATCTTTCTCATTCTTTCTTTCATTATTATTTTTCACTTTCTGTCGGATCAATGTGCAATACCCCGAACATTATGCACGAAGTTGATGTTGGGCCTGAGGTTTATAAATATAACCTGAACGTTGTGCACAAAGCTGACCCAGTCACCTAGGGTATGCTACAAAGGTCATGTCAATCTCATTGATTGACCCTGTATGCATCCTTCGGGTTAGCTAAACCGCACACAGTTGAGCTAACGACAACATGGTCATGAGCCTCTATTCAATTCGCTTGCAAGCCATTCATTCGTTCATTACGTTCCACTTTTCATCTTTGTTATCTTTCACTTCATTACGTAATATGTTACGTTTATTCATACATACATTATACCACGTACAGTCATAACATAATACATAACGTATATTATAACATAATTAATACGTTTTGAAAACCGTTATAAGATAACACATCATACACACATACACATCATAACCTTTATCACATCATCATGCACCCCTAGACCATCACATCATAACAGAGTTTATCTCACCCTTTTATCTCTTAAAACCCCTTAAAAACCCTAAGTCCAAAATTAGGCACATAGAACATTTCAGGCGCATGAACATAAAATTTATAAGTAAAACAGTCTAGGCGCATAACCACTATGCAGGCGCATGAGCCCTACTTATGCGCATCAACACTTAGGCGCATGAGCCACTTCGGTCGCATGGGCACTATTTGGGCGTATGACCTACACTTAGGCGTTTGGGCATAAATTTTAGGCGCATAGGGTACTATTTAGGCGCATGAATTGGTACTTAGAACACCACTTTTTCTTCTTGAAACCGAAAGAAAAAAGACTTCTGCTTCTTTTTCTTTCTTCTTTCAGTCGAAAAGAAGATGTGAAAGCATGTAATGGGCGGCCATACTCAAAGAAATAATAAAATATTTGAGTTTTGTATTTTTTACACTTTGCCCCCCTCCACTTTTATTTCTTTTCCCTTCTTGCAAGATACTCTCATTCTCTCTTCTTATCATTTTCTTCTCTTTAACTTAACAAGAATTTCAGGTGTTACAATAACATATTTTTTAGTGGGAGGATGATGCAAGAATGGTTTGGAAGTTATGCTATTTAATAGCATACTTTTTTGCTTTAGCCTCGGTTATGACTAGCTGGGCTTAAGCTTCAGTTAACTTTGAAACTAAATCTTTGATTTGAGTCATATAATTGGTTTGTTTATGCTTTAAAAAGGACGCAGTTCTTTCTAACTCTTCAATTTTTGTTTTATAGTCAGATTCTGTCCTTTTAAAATCAAATTTTAAGATGTTTAAGGACTTAATATCAGACTTGATTTTCATGTTATAGTCCTGATACAGTTCGACTTTAGCAATACAAGCTGGAGTGTAAAGATGTTCATATACCTTGTTGTCATCAGTTCCAGCCATGGGTGCTTGAGCAGGAGTCACTTCTTGCACCATGAAGCTCCAGTCAACTTCTTGAGCAACAACAACAGTTTGTTGTTCAGTTGAGACAGCTTTATGTGTGGCAGGATGCGTGGAGGCTTGAGTGGCTCCTGGATTGGATTTTGGAGCTTTGCATGCCCTGACAAAATGACCAAGTTGATTATAGTTGTAGCACTTGGCCTTGCTTTTATCAAACCCGAATTTGCTGTTGGTTGGGGTTTAAGGGAACTGTCGTCCAGTTCTTTTAAAAAACTTTTTTGCTCTATAAGTCAGCAGAGCCATTTGTTGGACGATGTTCATGTACTCAACATCATCTGCGCTGAAGCATTCTAGATCATCAAAGCAGAACTGAAAGTCACTAGAATGTTCATTTCCTGAAACAAAGACACAATTATCCGGGAAGGGACTTTATTGAGCCTGTTGAGACCTTGGTGTCTCAGGAAAAGTGATATAAGGCCCAGAAGAACATGATTGCTGCTGGGAGTAAGTCAGGTATTGTTGGGACTGGGGATTTCTTGATCCTTCAGCAACAACTAGAGCATTGCTAGTGGAAGGACCAAAGATTCTGTTTATCTGGTGGCATTTCTGAGTTTCCATCTTTACACGGTATCCATAAAAAATGCCGAATAGTTCAGTTATTGTGAGAGTGTTCAAATTCTCTGTTCTCTTGATAGAGAGAGAGTAGAAAGTCCACTCTTGAGGAAGTATACTCATGAACTTCCTTGATAGATCTCTTTTCTCAAGAGATACTCCAACTGACTGAAATGATGAGATAAGATTCATATACCTAAAATATTGCTGGCTCAGAGTTTCTCCAGTAATATAGGTGAAGTTTTCGAACTGCTGCTTCATGGAATCTTTCTTTGAGTTGTTAGAACCAGAGTACATCTGAATCAAGGCATCGAAGAGTTCTTTGACTGTTGTGCAATGCCCAAAGCCTACCCTGATGGAGTTTTGGCTGTAAGCAGTACAGTCATGGCTTTGTGTGACGCCCTAAACCCAACAGGGCACCGGAGGCACGTCACGCAGTTGGATTAATATTTTAAACACAAATCAGAGCTTTCTACTTACAGCGGAAGACTTAAACAACATTACATATTAACCCAACTTTAAAAGTATCTTACATATAATTGTATTTAATTATACATTGCCCTATTTACAGTATTAACAGGTCCTATATCCTATGCCAGCAGCTACTCCGGGATAGCATCACGTTCACTTCATACTTGCTTTTCTCTATTATTAGAGAATCCCTCCTTACCTAGCACACACAACATACTCAAAACATCAGATAAACTGGTGAGTTTTAAATTTTCATTAAAACATTAACAGCACCTTTACATACACAAAAGTTATAATATTATATTGGCAATATTATAAAATCAACTTTTATCATTACTTGGTCCCACC